>WNGS01163947.1:6025769-6052737 GCA_020271785.1 Procambarus virginalis
AACAAACATACATTCTCTCTTATAGTGTAGATTTACAGCATGAAAACAAGCCGAACGTATTCAGCCTTTTATACAGTTATATTTTCGTAATGTAAGCTACATTATATATAACTCCACTGTCATATAGAGGAGCAAACAGGTCCTATCCGTCATATAGAGACGACGATAGCCCCCTCCCCCTCCATTATATAAAGAAGACCCACTGTAATAAACAGGAGCAGAGGCCCCCCTCCATTAAGAAGAGGACCGGATAGGACGCCGACCATGATAAAGAGGAGCAGATACGTCCCCGACCATGATGAAGAGGAGCAAATATGTCCCCGACCATGATGAAGAGGAGCAGATACGTCCCCGACCATGATAAAGAGGAGCAGATACGTCCCCGACCATGATGAAGAGGAGCAGATACGCCCCCGACTATGATAAAGAGGAGCAGATATGCCCCCGACCATGATGGAGAGGAGCAGATATGCCCCCGACCATGATGGAGAGGAGCAGATATGCCCCCAACCATGATGGAGAGGAGCAGATATGCCTCCCACCATCATACAGAAAAACAGACAGCCCCCCCCCCCAGGATCATAAAGAAGAGCAGAAAGGCTTTTCCATTATAGGGATCCTTCATCATACAGGATGATTAACCATGCCCACATCATCATGAAAAAGAGTAGAAAGGTCTCCACCATCATAAAGAGGACAAATAAGGCATCCACGATCATAAAGAGAAGCAGACAAGCCTCCGTCATCATAAAGAGAAGCAGACAAGCCTCCGTCATCATAAAGAGAAGCAGACAAGCCTCCGTCATCATAAAGAGAAGCAGACAAGCCTCCGTCATCATAAAGAGAAGCAGACAAGCCTCCGTCATCATAAAGAGAAGCAGACAAGCCTCCGTCATCATAAAGAGAAGCAGACAAGCCTCTGTCATCATAAAGAGAAGCAGACAAGCCTCCGTCATCATAAAGAGAAGCAGACAAGCCTCCGTCATCATAAAGAGAAGCAGACAAGCCTCCGTCATCATAAAGAGAAGCAGACAAGCCTCCGTCATCATAAAGAGAAGCAGACAAGCCTCCGTCATCATAAAGAGAAGCAGACAAGCCTCCGTCATCATAAAGAGAAGCAGACAAGCCTCCGTCATCATAAAGAGAAGCAGACAAGCCTCTGTCATCATAAAGAGAAGCAGACAAGCCTCCGTCATCATAAAGAGAAGCAGACAAGCCTCCGTCATCATAAAGAGAAGCAGACAAGCCTCCGTCATCATAAAGAGAAGCAGACAGTACTCCTCCATCATAAAGAGGAGTAGCTAGGCCTCCACCATCACATAGAGAAACAAACATGCCTCACCATCACAAGCAAAGTGGTAGACGGTTGGAACAAGTTGGAACAAGAAGGTGGTGGAGGCCAAAACTGTCAGTAGTTTCAAATCGTTATACGACAAAGAGTGCTGGGAAGACAGGACACCTGTAACGGCATCCTGTAATTACACTTAGGTAATTAAATAAAGGAGCATGCATGCCCTCACCATCATAAGGAGAAGACACGCTAAGGAATAGACCCCTCCCCCCCCCCCCCCACCACCATCGCCAGAAGACAGACACCATCATAAAAAACAGCAAAAACCTCCTGTAGCATCATATAGAAGACCTTACTTCCCCCTATGTATCAAAGTTTGAATGCAGCTCTTATAGGCGAAAAGTCGTCTACAAATAATGTCTTCATGCACTCGATGTTTCTGAACATTGATGCTTGAGTAATCTCTGTCGCTCATGTTGAGAGTATCACTGATCTTCGGACATCATGCAAGAAACTTCACTGCCCGGTAAGGAAAGCTCACTGCCAACGCAACAACAGGCAAGGGAGCTAGCTCACGTTCCTTATAACATCAAGCAGATGAAATGCCTCCTTCCATTATTTTTTAAGGCAGGCCAGTGCCTCTCCGACTTCATGTTGGAAGTTATCAGCATTTAAAGCCTCGTATATTTATTCTTGGCTTCATTTAGTGCTCGGTCACTGACTCGTGATAACATGGCACAGGTTACTTGCTCATCCTTGGAACTCATCTTAAAATAACCCTGCTAGTTTAAATGAGGTTTGTTGAACTAAAACTGTTCATTACAGCACAAGATGCAATGCACTAGAGGCAACGTTAATTATAAAAGACGAACTACTTTATTTTTAAACTAATTGCAAGTTAATTTTAAACTAATTGTGAGTTATTAACGAGACATTTAAGAAGTAGGAAAAAGTATACTAAATTGTAAAGGGAGACAGGCCCCGTTTATGCAGTTGCTGGCAACGGATGTCCTGAGGGTGGGGTTAGAATTGTTAAAAATAAATGCATGCTGATTTGCGTGGTAGCCTTATTAATTCCCAGTATTCGTAAACAAGGGATTTAGCAAATCAAACAGGAAAAATGTAGACAGCTGTACCTACACATTACACTGAAAACACTTTTAAAACTTTGTTTCTCGTACCCGACTTACTTGATCATTTGGTTTCTCAATTTTTCATTTGTTCCTCAGCTTTCCTCAATGCCTCAATTTTCATCTAGTCCATCAGCTTTCTTCTATTCTCTCAGCTTCCATTCAGTGTCTCAGCTTTCCTTCAGTGCCTTAGCTTTTCTTCCGTACCTTAGATCAACAATGTTTCATAACGGCATCGCGCGATTCTCTTTCATGCACAATGTCGTCGATCAAACATTAATCCTAATTACTATTGAAATAAGATTGAAACTTTGGTTTGGTATTGCCCTGTCAACCTCTGTTGGATTAGTTTAAGGCCTGTCAACCTCTGTTGGATTAGTTTAAGGCCTGTCAACCTCTGTTGGATTAGTTTAAGGCCTGTCAACCTCTGCTGGATTAGTTAAGGCCTGTCAACCTCTGTTGGATTAGTTTAAGGCCTGTCAACCTCTGTTGGATTAGTTTAAGGCCTGTCAACCTCTGTTGGATTAGTTTAAGGCCTGTCAACCTCTGTTGGATTAGTTTAAGGCCTGTCAACCTCTGTTGGATTAGTTTAAGGCCTGTCAACCTCTGTTGGATTAGTTTAAGGCCTGTCAACCTCTGTTGGATAAGTAAGGCGATCGGACGTTCATACTGGTCAACAGCAAGTATACTTCTGTCTTCGACATAATCCAGAACTTGAACTATTACTGTATATACATACCAAAAGGCGGGTTACACCTCTTGGTGTATATGGTGCAGAATACAACCTAACGTTCAATCGTGCATCATGTGCTGTAATTGCTTATAAGTCACAGGACTCACTTTATCAAGATCACGAACTCAAATTGCTAGACAGAGAGATTCCAGCAAAGTATTCTGAAAACCATACAGGATATCTTATATTCTCAGAGGGCCCACGTCAATTTTTCTGATGATATGGAGGACTTTGAAGATTAGAACAAAAGTCTTCATGAGTGAGGTCATATTGATACATGGAGGAAAGTAACGTTGTTTAACAGTCAGTGTCTCTCCTCTTATGGATGTAAAGTATTACAACTACAAAATGATGACCTTGGTAAAGTTAATTGTTAATGGAGAAAATGTTCAAGATGTATCTTGAAAGTCTATTCTTACACTCATTGTGATCTCCAACCTGGCCTGATGTCCATGCCCCTACACTTCAAGATATAATTCACAAACCAACGACATCATTTTGTCTGAAAACAGTCATCCATCCATCAAACTCCATCATCATCTTTCAGGCACTCATTTATCACTGGCTAATCCACCGTTTCCAGAAATTTTAACTAAAGTGATAGGTAATACAACTTAAGAATGAGTAATATATATTTAGGGTTAACAGTTATATAAGATAGAATTAAACAATCATTCAGCAGAGATTCTCCAGCTGGATATTTGAAATTATGAAGGAACTACTGTCACAAAAAATGGATTACTGACAAGCGTTTTCGGTCTAAGTTAGATGTATGATATATGTAATTTCCTAAGTGTAGTTACACAATAAGAGCTACGGTCGTGGTGTTCCGTCTTCCCAGTACTCTCTGTCTTATAACACTTTGAAACTACTGGCGGTTTTGGCCTCCACCACCTTTTCACTTGTTCCAAGCTTTGGCACTGTTTGCAATGATGAACTTTCTAATGTTCTTTCGGCAGCTTTGACTAGTTAGCTTAAATCACTGACTTTTTGTTTTTGAGGTTCCAGTTTCAAGAATTCCTTTGTATCAGTTTTGTAGATTTCCTTTACTATTTTGTACGTAGTGATCATATCGCCTCTTTTTCTGTGATCTTCTAGCTTTGGTATATTTAACACCTAAAGCCTCTCCTCGTAGGTCTTGTCTTTCAGTTCCGGAAGCCATTTTGTTGCATGTCTTTGCACCTTTTCCAGTTTGTTGATGTGGCTCTTGAGATATGGACACCATATCTGAGGAGATATAGGTATAGAATTGGATATTTTTGCATTGCATTGTATTGCAGTGCAGTTATACAGATACGTATTCCCACTTTTCAACTTTGGTCTCCCAAATGTCATGAATAATTTCTTTAATATTTCGCCATCAATGTATTTAAAGGCAATTTCGAAATAGGAAAGTGTAGCATAGGCTCCTTATACAATGTTCTTCATGAGGTCCCCAGGTGACAGTTTCCTATCTAGAACCACCCCATTGCTTTATCAGAATTCTTTAAAGTTTTTTTTACATAATTTGTAGATTGTGTGGGGCCTATTTTCTCCTATTCCACATTTCATAACGTAGCATTAAAGTCCACTTACCAGGTGTTGCTTCATATGACTTATTTTGTCCAGCTCTTTATGAAGGGCATGTGCTGTGTGTTTGGAGTGATATTTTATCCGGAATAGCCTCAAAAGATGAGTTGAGCCTCAGAAGTTGAAGTCGAATGCTGAGTGTGCAAATTTGTATAACGGTATGATTGGTTCATATTAGTTCTGATTCTAATTGTCTTCTGATTATCCTAATTTTATGATTATCTGTATTAACTATAAATGGCAAACTCTCACTTGTTTACAATACAAATATCATCTTTCAGTCTGTAAGCTAAATGTAACTCACTTTATGCCTAAAATGTAAGTTTGATTAAAATGTCTGTACATCTGTTTATTTTAGCTAGTGATTTATATAAGTTGCTACGAATAACATTTCTGATTTTGATATTTGCAAATATCAAGGTGTTCTGATGATAATGTGACATGTAATTAATGTACTGCAATCTTTATGCAAAGTTTGCCAATTGTAAATGTAAACCACTAATGAATATATCTTTTTGATTTACTCCGACTTAAATACTTGATATTTTTCCATATAAAATATACAATCGCGGTTAACATGCTATGTCCGCCGGGTGGTGACTGCCTGGCAGCGTCCGCTAGTGACCTTAAGTATATATATAATCTCTGAAGATTTCTATTTCGTTAAGAGTTCAGTGAAATGTACACCGCAGTCGTTGTATATTATGTGTTGTGATGATGGTGGTGTCTCCAATGGTCAATGTGTCACTATATAGGGAGGTTACACTTTCCAAAATACGATTCCGTTCGTTACAACACAGACGATTCTGTTCGTTACAACACACACGATTCTGTTCGTTACACCACAGACGATTCTGTTCGTTACATCACAGACGATTCTGTTCGTTACATCACAGACGATTCTGTTCGTTACACCACAGACGACTGTTCGTTACACCACAGACGATTCCATTCGTTACACCACAGACGATTCTGTTCGTAACATCACAGACGATTCCATTCGTTACAACACAGACGATTCCATTCGTTACAACACAGACGATTCCATTCGTTACAACACCGTTCTTTACAGCACAGGTGAGTCAGTTCGCAGCACAGGCCAGTCCGTTCATTAGAGCACAAGCATGTCAGATTGTTGCAGCACAGACGAGTCGGTTCTTTACAGAACAGGCCACACCGTGACCTGCAGTTACAACGCACTGTGGCTAATATATAATTGTCAATGTGGCTCAACATTTTTGTGGACTAAGGCACTAATAACGTCAAAGCTGCCCAGTCTTTGCTACAAGAGTGAGTCAACACATTCTTGGGCATGAAATTATATCACAGATACAGGGCCATTTGACTGGTTATTTGTGTCCCTGATATCTTGTACTGCTCTGAGCTCTTGCTAAGGTTTTAGAAGACTTATCCAATATGCAACAACAATAACTACATTGTCAATTAGTATTGTGTTATTTAGCGAGAGCGGTACTTTTACCCCAGGTATACGCCTCGGTATTCTTGTATTCCAGGTATACATCTCGGTATTCTTGTATTCCAGGTATACATCTCGGTATTCTTGTATTCCAGGTATACATCTCGGTATTCGTGCCGGTACTTGTACCCTGCATGTATATGCACGGTACCAAGGTCATTACCACACCAAAACAAAATTATGAACAAATCCACAAGGGCCGTGACGAGGGTTTGAACTTACGTCCGAGAGGATCCCAGACGCTACCTTAATCGACTGAGCTACGACATGGTAAAAAGAATTGCAACCGGGAAATCATCCTAATTTACCACGGTTCCTGCAGCATCTCCGAGACACAAACCAGGTTTTACGCAATTTCCCCCATGCACCCGAACTATGTCAATAGGCTCTTCTACCTCTTCGCCCTTACTTCATTACACGCAGAAATCACAATACATCAAATGAAGAGGTAGAACAGCCTATTGACATAGCTCAGGTGCATGGGGGGAATTGCGTAAAACCCTGGTTTGTCTCTCGGAGAGGCTGCAGGAACCGTGGTAAATTAGGATGATTTCCCGGTTGCAATTCTTTTGACCATGTCGTAGCTCAGACGATTAAGGTAGCGTCTGGGATCCTCTCGGACGTAGGTTCGAACCCTCGTCACGGCCCTTGTGGATTTGTTCATAATTTTGTCGTAAACAATATAAGCTGTCTGAAGGTCAGGTAAATAATAGCTATAGTGACACTAAGAATAAGTGTAACGCTTCCAATATTTGGTGATTTTATTCACTGAGATATTGACTGTCGAGGAAGGAGCCTCGTGGTGAGGAAGACACACGGAGACTGGAACCAATGTACACTACACATTGGTACTTCTGAAGCACCACATAATGAGGATGAAACAGCATTGATAGACCAAATGTTCATCCACAGGAACGTAGATATTGAGAAGATCAGAATCAAGGCTCCACTGAGAACTAGTGAAAATTGATGTCCAGGTGAATGAAATGTTATTATCCACCATATACGGATAATAACAGGAATATATGGATAATTGAAAGAGGTCTGGAATCTTGCAATATGGAGTGAGTCTGCAAATGATACTCCATTGTGCAGGTAGAAAACCATGTGTCTCATAGGAAAAAAAATTATTATAGTACAAAGTCTCAGTGATCTTGTTACCAATGCTCTTTGGTGAGCCTGTGACGGGAGCCAACAAACCATGACAAGTGTTAAATTTCGAGTTTATTTACAAGAATCAAAGCCAGAGTCACGATTTATAAAACGTGCTGGTGAAAGCATACACAAAGTGAAACAAACATGGGCTATGCAACCTGTTATCAGCCAACTTGTAATCAAAACACAAGCATTTTACATGTATAATAAACCTTCATTGTGTAAATGTTTATATCAGCCTCGTGGGGTTTGAGTAATTGTGTAGTTGTGTAGTGTTGTTTTTATTGTCCTTTAGCCACAATACACAAGGTGGATCTGTATACTGAACTGTGAAACAGGTTGTCTTTATAATGCTTCAGATTTTCAGCACGTCTTAGCAGTTAAAAAAAAAGGGAGAACATAAACTTGAAACAAGTTATTGAGTTATGCACCACACAATACGATTGAGTATATAAACGTGACTGTAATTACTGAAATATACATCACAGAATACAACTGAATATACAAACTTGAATCAAGTTAGGCATACGTCATAGAACACAGCCTGCTTTTTATATGATAATTAGCTCATTACAAAGTTCTGTAACACTTACATCCTGAATCATAATGTTGCTCATTACAAAGTTCTATAATACTGTTACATCCTAAATCATAATTATCTATTTCCCTGAATGTTGTAAAGTCATTGTATTATGTATTTGCATTAATAAGGATCGTTTCAGCACTGGCATTCAAACTTCAAATACATTTATCACAAAGTAAATAACAGTTAGTTGTTAGTGCAATGTGGCACTATTGTTCAGAGAAATTAAATACCTCGCAAGTTTCTTTGAAATGTAAAATTTTTGGTCACATCATGCACGGATGATCCTCATTAATCATGTTCTTATAATGAATCTGGAGTTCAGAAAAGCTCTACTTGCACAACATTCTGCGAGGCCGACTTAAACATTTGCTGCTTTTCCACACCTCTGAGCTTAAATGTTTACAACAAACCAGAAATTAGCCTCATGTAACGTTTAGTATCATGCATTGACTAAAAAAATGTTACCAAGATGATTATTCGAGAACTTGATGTTAGTGGATGTTCGCTGTTGCAGGAATTAATGAAATGTTATATACAGTACTATGTATGAAATATAAAATTCCACCCGTCATAGTACTGATGCTGAATATTTGAAGACAGGAGTGGCCTTCATAACAGTGCCGGCTTATGTCATTTGTGAAATGAAATCATTTCAAAATTAATTAGTTGTGTGATGGGTTATTTGATGAAACATCTGGGAGAGGTTAACTTTAACTGTACTGATGCTGGCTTCACCACTGGTTGTCACAGATTCCTTCAGGTTCTGGTGTAACTAATTAACTTTCAGATCCAGATCACTAGTTAACTTGCAGATGAAGGTCATGAATTAATTTTCAGGTCCAGGTTACTAATTAACCCTCAAGTTCATGTGTTGTTTTATTAACATATTTAGGTTCCTGGTCATTTATACAGCTGCCCTAGACTATATGAAGGGTTACATAGTGTGTGTCATGAGTCAGGTGTGTGATACTAAGGTACCTGGACATTTATACAGCTGCCCTAGACTATATGAAGGGTTACACTGTGTGTGTCAAGAGCCAGCTGTGTGATGTTAAGGGACCTGGACATTTATACAGCTGCCCTAGACTATATGAAGGGCTACACTGTGTGTGTCAAGAGTCAGCTGTGTGATACTAAGGTACCTGGACATTTATACAGCTGCCCTAGACTATATGAAGGGTTACACTGTGTGTGTCAAGAGCCAGCTGTGTGATGTTAAGGTACCTGGACATTTATAAGCTACCCTAGACTATATGAAGGGTTACACTGTGTGTGTCAAGAGCCAGCTGTGTGATACTAAGGTACCTGGACATTTATACACCTGCCCTAGACTATATGAAGGGTTACACTGTGTGTGTCAAGAGTCAGGTGTGTGATACTAAGGTACCTGGACATTTATACACCTGCCCTAGACTATATGAAGGGTTACACTGTGTGTGTCAAGAGCCAGTTGTGTGATACTAAGGTACCTGGACATTTATACAGCTGCCCTAGACTATATGAAGGGTTACACTGTGTGTGTCAAGAGCCAGGTGTGTGATACTAAGGTACCTGGACATTTATACAGCTGCCCTAGACTATATGAAGGGTTACACAGTGTGTGTGTCAAGAGTCAGGTGTGTGATACTAAGGTACCTGGACATTTATACACCTGCCCTAGACTATATGAAGGGTTACACTGTGTGTGTCAAGAGCCAGGTGTGTGATACTAAGGTACCTGGACATTTATACAGCTGCCCTAGACTATATGAATGATTACTACTTGATGCTAAAAAATCTCCAACCCACAGGATGGGTAGTCACACAGGGCCATGTGATCAGTAGCATGCACTGGCAACTTTGAGGTTATCAAGTAAACGAAAGTGAATAAAGTAGCAATGTTACTAGAAAGTCCCCACCCCACAGGGTAGTTATACAGGGCAGCTCATGTAACTCAGATTTAATTTCAACAGGATTTAAAAGGCTTTTCAAGAAGCCATCTCTTTTTTGACAGTATTCCTTTAATAATTACAAGTATCCAGCTGCGGATATCGCTGCTTTCTCTGCTGACAAGTTGTTTTATTTTATAAACCAACTACTGTACACTGTTATATACATCACTCATTCATAAGTTGTATTTCCTCGCAGTCAGTTTGATCTTTCAGGCAATGTTTGTGTGGCCAGTGATAAGGGAATGCTGGAAAAAAACTGCTTATAGTGTTTACTGAAAAGGTGATGATGACGAATGATGCCGTTCTGTAAAGGTGATGTCCTTCAGACATCACCTTTACAGAAGGGTATCATTCGTTATAATTAATTTCTGAAAGAGTAGGTGTAGACATGAAGCCAGATAGGAGATATTAATGAGTGCGAGGATTAACACGCAAGATACCCAAGGGTTTCAGGTCTCTGATAGCATTAGAAATATTCACAACTGAACCTTTTTAAGTATATGTAATATGCACCAAAAACTTTTCGAAATACTTTCTGGTAATCTCTCTGCTTAGTAATTTTAGTTTAAGATCTTAATAACAAGGAGTACTTCGAGTTAAAAGCAACTTCAGTAAATTTATAAGACTGAGCATAGGGTTGTATTCAGGACCATATCTTTCACATATTTCTTTCAATATTTCCACACCATCTTTGATTGGTGTTTATAGAACTAGATCATCAGCAAGAAAACATTAGTCTAAGTACTGGTTTTGCGACAATTAGCACTGCTGGATTTGAATTCTTTCAATAGTTGATCTAAATTGACAGCAAATATTAAAAGACTAATAAGACACCTTGTTTGACCCTATTTTGAGTGAGAAACTAACAGAGGAAATTACTCTTATTTTAAACCAACTTCACATACCTAATAAAATATATATATGAATCTAGTGACTACAGGACATATTTTCTGTTAAGCATTACTCTAAAATGTTTGTTATGTTCAACATTGTCAAACGCTTTACGAGTCAAGAAACAAAGAGAAGAGTGTTACCTCGTGAATTAAAGTACTGAATAGTTTTCCGCCACCACGAAATAGAAAAACAGAGGTGTCTCATTTGTCAGCTAGAAAGTCAAATGAGTATATTATTAAATACTTGATTTTTAGTGTATTTAGGGTAATGGCTCTATTGTTATCAGAGACGGACTTAAGAGTTCTTTGGAATGGGAATAAGTACAGGGTGTTTATTACACCTCTGTACATTTATTACAGATGACGATGTTACTATGGCAGAGAAAACCTGTGAGACATGTAGCCAGATAGACATATAGTTTGATCACTCCGTGTTTAAGGTTGTCAGAGAAGATGCTAAAGGGATTATCACTATGGCTTGTTCAACATCCCCCTATTTCCTTCTTACTATGATCATATAGACATGTAGTATCACTAGTTCCTAGTTACTATGATCATGTATCCAATGACTTGTTAAAACATCCCAAGCTCTTAGTTACTATGACTAGTAACTAAACTGTATACTTATGAAATTAATTCTGTAATAATTTCAGTTAGGGATATCCCTGCTAACTTTTATTATTTTCTATCTTGTAAATCTACTCCAAAATAATACACATCTCTCATTCTCTAGTAGCTTTTTGTTGTAATTATGCCAATATTTCTAATAGATAGGACAACCTGTGAACAGCGAATACCTGTAAAATATATCTCAAGCAGTTTGCCAGATACATTATACCTTTGTGACAAAAAAGACGATATGCAGGTGAATGATTTATTTTGGCCTGAACCTAATTCCTGTCTAAAGTAAACTCAAGTGTATATGCGCACAAAGTACATCTCTCAATGTGTATACCAAACATTGCACCACTTTCTTTATTTAGTAGTTCAATTATCACATAATATAATATTCTTAAGTCTGATTTTTTTTAAATTATATGATCAGTTTTGTAGGCCTATATTGATTTAGTTTAAACTAATAATTTGTAATCTGCAACCAGGCAGACAATTCACGATCTAAAGAAATACTGTAGATGACAATTTCATAATTTTGATGCCTATCACCTACCTGCTCACTTAGCATTGGCAGAGGAGGCTATTCCGGCGCGTACATTTTATTCCATACCATATTAGGCTAGAATTGGTTCAGAAGTATTTAATTCGAGTTCTGGTGTGAAATGTTTGGCAGGTTTAGGTAAAAAGGCAGGAAGTTTAATCCCGCTCATTTATAACTGAAATGCAAGCCACGTTACCTGTACAGTTACGTTACTGTTTCAATCGCGTTAATATTTCGCCTTGGTACTGTTCCAGGCCCGTTACTATTCCAGCACTATTACTCTCATAACTGACCAAGGTCCCCCGGCAAAGTTCCAGCCGAAGCCATCGTTGGCTGGAACTTCAAGGTCTGATCCTCACGCTTTCTAAGGTGCGTTGACAGGTCTGATAGAAGGAAACTCATGCAAAGCCTCTTGACCTCCAGAAAAGTGTCCCATCTCGTGAGCAGCCAACTTTGTGTTCAAATTCTGTGCCCAACCTCTGCTCAGGTTCAATACTCGGACTCTTGAGCTCTTTTGTACCGAGTTTCTAAGATCAGCTCTGACTTCTACCTTTATGTTCAACTTTAATGCTCGGTCTCTGTGTACAGCCTCTGTATTCCACGCCTCCTACTCTGTGGTGCTCTGTACCCACAGGAAGCATGTATAGCCGCTTGTGATCCTTCTCAATTCAAATCCTTCACACTCGCGTATTTGTATTCCACAGACTGGTGGCTCCCTCCAGGGGACAGGCTAATTTAGGCCTCGGCTCTTGCGCATCTTTGTGATGATGATGAATATAGTTGTTTTTTGAGGGAGCTAATAAAGCCAATTAATCTCTCGAAATGAATTAAGGCAACCACAATAGCCTACCAGCAAGTATACATTAATCTTGATCAATGTTTAGGATTATAGTAAACTAAGAGTATGTACGCCGAGAAGCGGGATACACCTGTCTGCATATATACCTTTATTGGCTTACTGGAAATATGAATGTTAAGGCTAGACATTATTGTTTAGTAAGTGCAATAAGGTAAGGTAAATGTAAGGTTCATGTAGCTTTTGAAGCATTTTCAATATAAAGCATTACCAAATGGTGTATGAGCGTAAGTACTCCTTCACATAACTATAGTGCACATATAGACAAATAGCTTTAAAATTTCGGTGTATAATTACGATAAAAGATCTTCAGAAATATTACGTATTTCATTTGTTTAGCTTCATACAGAGGAAAACGTTGTACTGATTATTTGTTTGGCTCTGGGCGCCATTTCGCTGCACTTGCCGTTACCAAACAATATTTGTTATTCAAGAGAGATTTGTGATTCTCTGGCCATTTGTGAAATCAGTTTCTTAAACAACATTTTTTGAAGATTTTTTTGACGGAAATGTTACTCGTTTTTTTATACTCGTAAGCAAGGAAGCGATTTTTCCCAAAGCTGCTGAACATTGCATAATATACATTAATACGTTTATGTTTAGGAAAGTCTTGGGTTGCATATTGCTGTCGGTTGTCTAATGCACTGTAAATTGATGTAAATATGATTTTTATAGCATATATATATATATATATATATATATATATATATATAATATATATATATATATATATATATATATATATATATATATATATATATATATATATATAATATATATATATATATATAATCATACACAAACACACACTGAAGATTTCGGAGATCTTCAAGACAGAGTACAAAGAAGTGGCTCGAGTCGAAGTAGAAAAATTACTCCAGGAGCTAGGAAGAAACAAAGCTGTTGGCCTAGAAGTTTCACCTTGGGTTCTGAGAGAATGTGCACCTGTGCTGAGCATTCCACTTCAATTTATTTTTTCAGACATCTTTATGCACAGGAATCTTAGTAGTTATATGGGAAAAGGCGAACATAGTTGCAATTTACAAAAAATGGTAGCAGAGAAGACTTTTTTAATTATAAACCTGTATAGTTGTCAAAACACTAGAGAAAATTAAAATCAAATGGGCAGATTGAAATTATATAATAACATAAACAGTATGCCTTTTGGACAGGGAGATCATGTGTAACAACTACACTTCGATTTATGATAGCGCCATAGAAATTTTACAGGAAAGATATGATTGGGTTGACTGCATTTATCAGGACCTAAAAAAAAATAAGGATTTTGACAGTCCCACGTTAGAGATCTAAGATGCCAAGCTTCCAGGAAGATAAAAATCTTAGACGATTGTTATGGCCCAGCACTTGGCTGATGGAATTTAATGTGAATAAATGCCACTGTATGGAATGAGGAATAAGATAATTCATACCTATATGTATGGAATAAGAGGCCATACACAACCTAAAATGTATGTGAAAA
Source organism: Procambarus virginalis (assembly GCA_020271785.1). Lineage (NCBI taxonomy): Eukaryota > Metazoa > Arthropoda > Malacostraca > Decapoda > Cambaridae > Procambarus > Procambarus virginalis. The sequence goes on from WNGS01163947.1 coordinate 6,040,027, forward strand.
TGCTTTAAAGAACTCTGATAGAAAAGTAGATATAAGGTGGTCCTGGATATAAAATTGTCACCTGAGGGCCACATAAAGAACATTGTTGCGACGAGCGTATGTTACACTTTCAAACTAAAGAATCGCTTTTAAATACATGGATGAAGAAATGTTCAAGAAACTTTTCTCGACGTTTGGGAGACCAAAATTGCAATCTGTAACGGCAACAAAATGACTTCTGGAACTGAAAAACACTACGAAGAGAGGCTAGAGGTGTTAAATTGCCAAAGCTAGAAGATAGAAATAAAAAGAGACAATATGATCACTACGTACAAAATAGCAACAGAAATCGACAAAATTGATAAAGAATAGTTAAAACCTGCAGCTTCAAGAACAACAGGTCATAGACTCAAATAAGGAAACAAAGCTGCCGAAGAAAATGTTAGAAACCTTTCTTTTGCAAAGGGAATGCTAGACGGTTGGAACAAGTGAGAAGGTGGTAGAGGCCAAAACCGTCAGTAGTTTCAAAGTGTTATATGACAAAGAGTACTGGGAAGATGGAACACCACGAGCGTAGCTCTCATCCTGTAACTACACTTAAATATTTACACATCTCTAGTATTCAGTCCGCAGCAGCTGTATAGCTCCCAGGTACCTGTTTACCTCTCGGTGAACAAAGGCATCAGGCGAAAGAAACTGCCCATTTGCTTCTTCCTCGGCCCGGAATTAAACTAAGGCTCGTGGACTGCGACTCCCGAGAGCTCTGTGTGTGTGTTTGTGTGGAGGGGGGGGGAGGGTGCGTACGTGTGAGTACACTATATTTAAAATTATAAGCATTTTATAATTTTCTCATTGATTTCGTTACTGAGGCAATATATACGCGTCAACTCACGTGAAAGTAAATGCTCGTCAAATAAACCCGAAATTCTAATTAGTGCGTTTTGAATATTTCTTTGGATATGAAAATGTAATATTTATATAATTAATGTTTTAATATTAAAACGAAACGAGATGTGCTGGTGACGTAAGTTTGAGACAATATTTTTTCCTGAGAGTGTAGTTAAGACTTGAGACAGTTTCAGACAAATTAGAGTTTTATTGCTAATTGAGTATTAAATATCTTTTTTAATTATTAGGACATTTTGCAGAAAGGAGTATGAAGACTCTAGCATGCCAGTAACATGGAAATTATATGCAAATAAATGATTAACTTCCTTTGTTTTGTTTATAAGCCAAAGTCAGTTAATAGATAAACCCAGCATGTTTAAAGAGCATCTCAAAATCCGCTTCACTCTTTAACCGAATTTATGCGAGCAAAGATTGGTGAATAGCGGAGAATATCCTCCCCTTCCCAAGAGGAAGAAAATTGTACAGTTTTGTCTTGGGATGCCACATGCAGTGTTTGCTCAATGGTCCAGGTCGCCGCATCCCTCCACACAAGACAAACACGACTACCTTACTAACAAGAGGTGGACATGCGGCGTGTACTGTTTATATATTACCAGTAACACAGCCAAATTCAGGTACAGTTATTGAGCACAATGAGGCTTGTTCACGTCTTTTAAATGTGTTGTTAAGGAATTAGGATTTGAGAGAACTATACAGGGCTTAGACCCAGGTAGAAATCTTAAATGGGTGTAAATAGGCTACACAATATTAATCATTAGCGCAAGTGATATTCTTTGACGTTGAAGCTTACATCAATTATTTCATATTTTCCTTGCAATCAAAATATGAAAACAGTACTTTTTAGTTAATTTTAATATGACGTAAAAACTTTGTACTTGATTAAGGCTGCTCTTTGGTTTGAATACAATGTCTTTCATCCTGTAGAGGGTTATTAAGGCAACCATTAGTACTTAAGGTCTCGTTGTACAGTTCATTTGGTTTTCGACCCTCAGTCGGCGATCCCGGGTTTGATTCTGGACAGAAATGATTGGGCACGTTTTCTTTCACCTAATGACTGTTCACCTAGCTGTAAATAGGTACCCGAGAGTTAGGCAACTGTTGTGGGTTGCATCCTGGGAGGGTCAGCTGTTCTACCATGGGGTACCTCGATATAGGCCTAAACTATACCCAAGTATACTTAAAGGTACACCCAAGTAACACTTATATACCAAGTACCCCAATTACACACACACACACACACACACACACACACACATATATATATATATATATATATATATATATATATATATATATATATATACATATATATATATTATATATATATATATATATATATATATATATATATATATATATATATGTGAGAAAGCTGCATGAACGCGCAAGCCATATATCACTAAGAACTCTTTGACCCGGCCAGGATTCGAACCCATGCCGTCCAGGATCACCCCTAACGTACACAGTACCGTGATCACCGCACCAATGATCGTCTAAATCATCAGACCCCGTGACCACCGCACCAATGGTGCGGTGGTCACGGTACTGTGTACGTTTAGGGGTGATCCTGGACGGCATGGGTTCGAATCCTGGCCGGGTCAAAGAGTTCTTAGTGATATATATATATATATATAATAAGTTTGTCGGGGACAGGCTTTGTGTCCCCGACAAACTTATTATTACTTATCGACCAACCAGCAAGTTCACTTTAGTGTTGGATACAGTCCAGAACTAAAGTAAACTCAGTGTATATATATATACACCGAGAAGCGGTATACACCTCTCGATGTGTATGGCGTTGCTCCCGTACAATTTTCATTTCTAAAATGTCATTCAAACTACAGTATACTGGTATGCACAAAATTATAAAATAACAATGATGAGGCCAAACATAGCGTAATATATATACAGTACCATGAAAGGTGTTCAATGAGCACTCGGCTATAACATATAGCTTATAATACAATAACTGAGGAAATCTGCGGCGTGCACGAAAGTTGGACATTACTCAGCGTGTGACACAGCCATTGAGGTACACGATTACTAATTATGAACGCGATCATCATAATTTTAAAACCGAGAATAAAGTGAAGAGCTAGTACACAGCATTGCTTTAAGATACGAATATATACTTATAATATACAGGCCTATATTTTCAGATACCTAGTCCAAAGTGATGTAATTGACAAATAAAGAGATAATTACAAATTCCAGAATTTTTGATATTACAACAATTGCTAATTGTAATAAAACAGCTTTTGGAATATTCGTGTTAATTTGCTAACTATTTATTCAACGTATCGAAGAGAACCATTATTTTCATCTATAACTGGTCACCTGGGTTTGATGCATAACTGATAAATGTAATTAATTCTGTACCAACCGATCATTCATCATATTCATAAGAGTAGTATGTAGGACTTATTTATCGAACTAACGAAGTGTTAGTTAACCCCAGTTGGACCTAATTAAGGAGAGATTATAAGTATGTATATATATATTAGCTGTGGAGCTGTGTTCAGGTTTAGTAACATGTGGCATCATATAGCAGGAAATATTTACAAAATTGATTTGCATTGACTAATCATAATTTCTGCATTGAAATTAAGCATGAAAATTTCGCAGGGATTAATGAAATATAATGTTCATGGAGTAGGTAGTATTATGCAGGTGGCACATAATGTTATATCTCTATGATACTGTATTATGTACCACGTGTTCTGCAAGTGATTCTTTCTCAAAATGATCCAGCCTTCCCTTAACCTTCTTGCTCAAAGTAGCTGCATATATTGTCATAGTTCTTCCTCTTATAACCTTCACTTGAGAAGGAAATATAACAATTAATTCTCCAAAGTTAGTTTTTACAGTTTTATTATGGCCTGACGCAAAGAGATGCGTTTTGTTGACCTTGTCAACATTTTCAAAGGTAGAGTACAAGTGAATACTATTTAGCTGTTGTTGTTGTTGTTTTAGATTCATCAGCTACTCAGAACAAGAAGTTCCAGTAGCACCGGCTATGGTGAGCCTGTAAGTGGAGGCTCATTGGAGCCATTATCATTTATCTAGAAGAACTGAACATATAACCGAATGTGAGGTGAAGTGTGTGCCAATAGGCCTACTGCGGCCTCCTAACTTTTCATATCCTTATGGTGTCTGGGACAGTATGGGGAATGTCTTCTTAGTCTTGAAGATGGCAGAATGTAACTGCTAACCGGCTGTTAATAGTTGGTCGAGTTTGTTTAATATGTAGTGCTTCGCCGATGTCCAATCTTTTATTGCTGTTGTATCTTTATTTGATTTCAGTGTTGTTTATCAGGATATCTCTGGTGATAATCTGAGTGAGTAGAGATTATATATTCTGTGATGGAGTCTTGCTGTTTATGCATTGGCAGGCACCTTGAAAAAGATGTGGTCTTATTATATTCCGAGATCATTGAGGTTGACAGTCCCCAAGCGGGCATGTCAGAGCGTAGACGACATTCCTCTCTTCACATGCCCATCCATTTGGGGACTAGAAGCTCATGGTGCTTAGCGTTACCGAATATTGTTTTATTGATTTTTTCTGAAAATAGATTGACTTTTTATTTCGTTTATAAAATATTTCAGTCTAACACTCACCAAGTTAATCTTAACTTGTAGGAATTAGTTTATTAGAATAAAAACAGCATTTGCAATATCATTGCGCACACCGTTGTAGGAAGTAAGAGCGGACGATGGAGAAGATAATCTCAAAATATTTCATGGATTATTTAACTTTTATTCCCGGCCACTTATCACAGTATATTTAATCATAAGCAGTTGAGCGGATCACTCGCTCCCAGATAAAAATAAACTGGCATATGTTCGTTTACAAAATGCACAGGGAAAGTCTTAGCTAAGTGGGATTTTGGAAATCCTGCTTAGACTGCAGAGCATCGGACAAGGTCCTGTCGAGCTGAGTGGTCCAGCTGATGGGATGTCATGGACATTGTTACCAAGGGAAAATGAAAAATAAAAGTACAATACATGCTTGAAAATAACTTACTGGATTCATCAGGGAACATTAGGATTCAGAAGATGCCAGAAACTGTTTTCTTATTATCTTTGACAGTGATATCAAACGAACTGCATATACTGGTTAATTTGGATGTCATGTGAAACAAAAGTGTATATGAAGTGTTGTGAGACGAGTGAGTCACGTTATCACATTACACCTGTACAACATGACGGTCTGCTTCAAGCCCCTGGCCTGTCAAGTCCTGACTTATGCTAGGAACACTGCTTAAAGCCCCTGACCTGTGAAGCCCTTATGCTAGTAACACTGCTTCAAGCCCCTGACCTGTGAAGCCCTTATGCAAGGAACAATGCTTCAAGCCCCTGGCCTGTGAAGCCCTTATGCTTGGAACACTACTTCAAGCCCCTGACCTGTGAAGCCCTGCCTTATGCTAAGAACACTTCTTCAAGCCCCTGACCTGTGAAGTCCTGCCTTATGCTAGGAACACTGCTTCAAGCCCCTGGCCTGTGAAGCCCTGCCTTATGCTAGGAACACTGCTTCAAGCCCCTGACCTGTGAAGCCCTGCCTTATGCTAGGAACACTGCTTCAAGCCCCTGGCCTGTGAAGCCCTGCCTTATGCTAGGAACACTGCTTCAAGCCCCTGGCCTGTGAAGCCCTGCCTTATGCTAGGAACAGTGCTTCAAGCCCCTGGCCTGTGAAGCCCTGCCTTATGCTAGGAACACTACTTCAAGCCCCTGGCCTGTGAAGCCCTGCCTTATGCTAGGAACGCTGCTTCAAGCCCCTGGCCTGTGAAGCCCTGCCTTATGCTAGGAACGCTGCTTCAAGCCCCTGGCCTGTGAAGCCCTGCCTTATGCTAGGAACACTGCTTCAAGCCCCTGGCCTGTGAAGCCCTGCCTTATGCTAGGAACACTTACTTCAAGCCCCTGGCCTGTGAAGCCCTGCCTTATGCTAGGAACACTGCTTCAAGCCCCTGGCCTGTGAAGCCCTGCCTTATGCTAGGAACACTGCTTCAAGCCCCTGGCCTGTGAAGCCCTGCCTTATGCTAGGAACACTGCTTCAAGCCCCTGGCCTGTGAAGCCCTGCCTTATGCTAAGAACACTGCTTCAGATCGTTGTGTACTAGCACCTGGGTTTCAGAGTTTTGCTTCTCAAACCCTCTCTTAGTACTTCGCTTTGGGTATAATACAATTATGGATCCTGTCGTATTGAGTAATCTTTAAGGACTCCATCTCAGTAATTCGTCTTTTGAACTCATCTTAAGGATATCTGGCTTCACTCCCGAAAGATCGATGAACAAAATTATTATCAGGTGAAAGCACAAGTCCAATATGGCTGAGTAGCCCATGGAAGGGTATATGATACCGGACCGACGAAACGTCCTTGCTTCTCCATTTTGTGATATGTGTTTCGGTCATGATATCTTCAGCACGTTATTGTGACTCATCGTCCAATATAATATTATCTTGAGGAAGCTACCAAATAATTACAAAGAAGATTTATGTATAACTTGAGGTTACCTGGCAATGATATCGGGACTCAACGTCCCCGCGGCCCGGTCCTCGGCCTCATGGAAAGGTTTATCTCTCCGTTTCGACCCCTTCAAAATATTTTACTTTAAGATGAGGCAACTAATATATATATTTATTGCATTCTCATTGTTGAAGTTAAGACAATATATTTAGTGGTTCTTGTTGGTCTGTTGAGCGTAAAGAGTCTTTAGAATTATAATTTCAATACATTTTCAAATGAATGATGTTATTAGTAGGCATCCAGAGAGTGTATTAGTATGGATGTTGGTGATGGTTGTGAATGTTGGTGTTGTGGTGGCTCCTGTTGCTGTTGTGTCTGGTACTTTTGTGTCTGTTGTTGGTGCGGCGTCTACCGGTGGTATCGCTTGCCACCAGTAGAAAAATAGAAAATATTGCCGCCAGCGCCGCCATCACCACCACCGACGCCGCCACCACAACCTCCACGGAGACTCTCCACCACCACAGACGCCGCCACCTCACCCTCACTACCCCATCACCACCTCCATCATCATCATCATCACCACCACCACCACCACCACCACCACCACCACCACCACCACCACCACCACCACCACCACCACCACCACCACACCACTACCACCACCACCATTACCATCACTACCACCTCCACCACCAATACTGCCATTGCTTCTAGCATGAGGACAGAGCATATTAATATTCCAACCAAGAATCCTCAAGAGTTGATTATATAAACTCTAAATGAGTGTTTCTGTTTCACTGCGCACTCTACCTCCTGGGCTACATTATTAACACTAGTGGAAACGGCGACACTGATATAGGAATTGTAAAGCCACACGTAACTCCTTAATAAAAAAACATTAATTTTTGTGTAAGTGCCAAATTAGAGTTTTTCGAAGCTGCTGTTGGTGATTACACCACAATACAATATCTACAAGTTGTGGTGTATTATCCTTAAGCCCATTAAAGATGTGTCGCAATTATATATTTAAGCGTCTCCTTAAAGCATAAAGGAGGATGAACGCCTCTATGGTCTTCCTTGCCAGCACTGCTGAATATTTGGTGGTAATGAGACATTTGATGTCCTTTCTAATGTAGACTTCAGCGACCTCCAACAATATCTAATACAGAGGGTACCGGCCTTCACCAATACCTAATACAGAGGGGTAACGGCCTCAACAATGCCTAATACAGAGAGTAGCAGCCTCCAACAATATCTAATACAGAGAGTAGCATTCTCCAACAATATCTAATACATAAGTATCGATCTACAATGTCTAATACAGAGGGTAGCGGCCTCCAACAATGCCTAATACAGAGAGTAGCAGCCTCCAACAATATCTAATACATAAGTATCGATCTCCTATAATGTCTAATACAGAGGGTAGCGGCCTCCAACAATGCTCTATAACATATAGGCAGATCGAGGCCCGGCTGCTCTCCACTAATTATCTAGTTTGTAAAGATACAAACTTATGTATATATGCTTTATATCATATATGATTTATATATCAGTGTTGCTGCCAGGTGTCAATATTGCTGATGTGTTTACAGTTGTGTCCAGTGTTATGTATCTTTGTCTCGCGTTAATTTTATCTACGTAGTATCCTTTATATGTGAAATATGTGTATGTCATAATGTATGCTTCAGAATTAATGTCGTGTACTGTATTGATGTATGTATAACCGAGTTATTGTTTTTATATTAATGAATGAATCTGTACTCAAATATGGCCTTAAGCCTGCAGTAAAATTATAATAACTATTATCATTACTAACACAACCAGCATTACTGCCAGTACCACCACTACTGCAAGTACTACCAACAATACCACCATACTACCACTACCACTGCCACCACAATCAAATTATTATTATTATTATATACCACTACCGCAATCAAATTATTATTATTATTATTATTATTATTATTATTATATTATTTTACCATAGCTGTAGTAGGAGAGCTGTCACGTAGGGTCTCGTAGTACTGTTGGCTTCGTTCTCGACTCATAATCGTGGATCCCAGGTTCAATTGTCTGGTGGGACATAAAAGGTTATGCAGGTTTCCTTTCACCTACTGCTTCCGTTTACCTAGCAGTAAATAGGTACCCCGGGAGTTAAGCAAATGTTGTGGGGGTTGCATCCTCGGGAGGGTGAAAAGTTCAACGTTGGGAATACCTCTCTATTTATAAGCCTAAAGTATAATATATATATATATATATATATATATATATTATACTTTAGGCTTATAAATAGAGAGGTATTCCCAACGTTGAACTTTTCACCCTCCCGAGGATGCAACCCCCACAACATTTGCTTAACTCCCGGGGTACCTATTTACTGCTAGGTAAACGGAAGCAGTAGGTGAAAGGAAACCTGCATAACCTTTTATGTCCCACCAGACAATTGAACCTGGGATCCACGATTATGAGTCGAGAACGAAGCCAACAGTACTACGAGACCCTACGTGACAGCTCTCCTACTACAGCTATGGTAAAATAATAATAATAATAATAATAATAATAATAATAATAATAATTGATTGCGGTAGTGGTATATAATAATAATAATAATTTGATTGTGGTGGCAGTGGTAGTGGTAGTATGGTGGTATTGTTGGTAGTACTTGCAGTAGTGGTGGTACTGGCAGTAATGCTGGTTGTGTTAGTAATGATAATAGTTATTATAATTTTACTGCAGGCTTAAGGCCATATTTTGAGTACAGATTCATTCATTAATATAAAAAACAATAACTCGGTTATACATACATCAATACAGTACACGACATTAATTCTGAAGCATACATTATGACATACACATATTTCACATATAAAGGATACTACGTAGATAAAAATTAACGCGAGACAAAGATACATAACACTGGACACAACTGTAAACACATCAGCAATATTGACACCTGGCAGCAACACTGATATATAAATCATATATGATATAAAGCATATATACATAAGTTTGTATCTTTACAAACTAGATAATTAGTGGAGAGCAGCCGGGCCTCGATCTGCCTATATGTTATAGAGCATTGTTGGAGGCCGCTACCCTCTGTATTAGACATTATAGGAGATCGATACTTATGTATTAGATATTGTTGGAGGCTGCTACTCTCTGTATTAGGCATTGTTGGAGGCCGCTACCCTCTGTATTAGACATTGTAGATCGATACTTATGTATTAGATATTGTTGGAGAATGCTACTCTCTGTATTAGATATTGTTGGAGGCTGCTACTCTCTGTATTAGATATTGTTGGAGGCCGTTACCCTCTGTATTAGGTATTGGTGAAGGCCGGTACCCTCTGTATTAGATATTGTTGGAGGTCGCTGAAGTCTACATTAGAAAGGACATCAAATGTCTCATTACCACCAAATATTCAGCAGTGCTGGCAAGGAAGACCATAGAGGCGTTCATCCTCCTTTATGCTTTAAGGAGACGCTTAAATATATAATTGCGACACATCTTTAATGGGCTTAAGGATAATACACCACAACTTGTAGATATTGTATTGTGGTGTAATCACCAACAGCAGCTTCGAAAAACTCTAATTTGGCACTTACACAAAAATTAATGTTTTTTTATTAAGGAGTTACGTGTGGCTTTACAATTCCTATATCAGTGTCGCCGTTTCCACTAGTGTTAATAATGTAGCCAGGGAGGTAGAGTGCGCAGTGAAACAGAAAACACTCATTTAGAGTTTATATAATCAACTCTGAGGATTCTGGTTGGAATATTAATATGCTCTGTCCTCATGCTAGAAGCAATGGCAGTATTGGTGGTGGAGGTGGTAGTGATGGTAATGGTGGTGGTGGTAGTGGTGGTGGTGGTGGTGGTGGTGGTGGTGGTGGTGGTGGTGGTGGTGGTGGTGGTGGTGGTGGTGGTGGTGGTGGTGATGATGATGATGATGGAGGTGGTGATGGGGGTAGTGAGGGTGAGGTGGCGGCGTCTGTGGTGGTGGAGAGTCTCCGTGGAGGTTGTGGTGGCGGCGTCGGTGGTGGTGATGGCGGCGCTGGCGGCAATATTTCTATTTTCTACTGGTGGCAAGCGATACCACCGGTAGACGCCGCACCAACAACAGACACAAAAGTACCAGACACAACAGCAACAGGAGCCACCACAACACCAACATTCACAACCATCACCAACATCCATACTAATACACTCTCTGGATGCCTACTAATAACATCATTCATTTGAAAATGTATTGAAATTATAATTCTAAAGACTCTTTACGCTCAACAGACCAAACAAGAACCACTAAATATATTGTCTTAACTTCAACAATGAGAATGCAATAAATATATATATTAGTTGCCTCATCTTAAAGTAAAATATTTTGAAGGGGTCGAAACGGAGAGATAAACCTTTCCATGAGGCCGAGGACCGGGCCGCGGGGACGTTGAGTCCCGATATCATTGCCAGGTAACCTCAAGTATACATAAATCTTCTTTGTAATTATTTGGTAGCTTCCTCAAGATAATATTATATTGGACGATGAGTCACAATAAACGTGGCTGAAGATATCATGACCGAAACACATATCACAAAATGGAGAAGCAAGGACGTTTCGTCGGTCCGGTATCATATACCCTTCCATGGGCTACTCAGCCATATTGGACTTGTGCTTTCACCTGATAATAATTTGTTCATCGATCTTTCGGGAGTGAAGCCAGATATCCTTAAGATGAGTTCAAAAGACGAATTACTGAGATGGAGTCCTTAAAGATTACTCAATACGACAGGATCCATAATTGTATTATACCAAAGCGAAGTACTAAGAGAGGGTTTGAGAAGCAAAACTCTGAAAACCCAGGTGCTAGTACACAACGATCTGAAGCAGTGTTCTTAGCATAAGGCAGGGCTTCACAGGCCAGGGGCTTGAAGCAGTGTTCCTAGCATAAGGCAGGGCTTCACAGGCCAGGGGCTTGAAGCAGTGTTCCTAGCATAAGGCAGGGCTTCACAGGCCAGGGGCTTGAAGCAGTGTTCCTAGCATAAGGCAGGGCTTCACAGGCCAGGGGCTTGAAGTAAGTGTTCCTAGCATAAGGCAGGGCTTCACAGGCCAGGGGCTTGAAGCAGTGTTCCTAGCATAAGGCAGGGCTTCACAGGCCAGGGGCTTGAAGCAGCGTTCCTAGCATAAGGCAGGGCTTCACAGGCCAGGGGCTTGAAGCAGCGTTCCTAGCATAAGGCAGGGCTTCACAGGCCAGGGGCTTGAAGTAGTGTTCCTAGCATAAGGCAGGGCTTCACAGGCCAGGGGCTTGAAGCACTGTTCCTAGCATAAGGCAGGGCTTCACAGGCAGGGGCTTGAAGCAGTGTTCCTAGCATAAGGCAGGGCTTCACAGGCAGGGGCTTGAAGCAGTGTTCCTAGCATAAGGCAAGGCTTCACAGGTCAGGGGCTTGAAGCAGTGTTCCTAGCATAAGGCAGGGCTTCACAGGCCAGGGGCTTGAAGCAGTGTTCCTAGCATAAGGCAGGGCTTCACAGGTCAGGGGCTTGAAGAAGTGTTCTTAGCATAAGGCAGGGCTTCACAGGTCAGGGGCTTGAAGTAGTGTTCCAAGCATAAGGGCTTCACAGGCCAGGGGCTTGAAGCATTGTTCCTTGCATAAGGGCTTCACAGGTCAGGGGCTTGAAGCAGTGTTACTAGCATAAGGGTTTCACAGGTCAGGGGCTTTAAGCAGTGTTCCTAGCATAAGTCAGGACTTGACAGGCCAGGGGCTTGAAGCAGACCGTCATGTTGTACAGGTGTAATGTGATAACGTGACTCACTCGTCTCACAACACTTCATATACACTTTTGTTTCACATGACATCCAAATTAACCAGTATATCCAGTTCGTTTGATATCACTGTCAAAGATAATAAGAAAACAGTTTCTGGCATCTTCTGAATCCTAATGTTCCCTGATGAATCCAGTAAGTTATTTTCAAGCATGTATTGTACTTTTATTTTCATTTTCCCTTGGTAACAATGTCCATGACATCCATCAGCTGGACCACTCAGCTCGACAGGACCTTGTCCGATGCTCTGCAGTCTAAGCAGGATTTCCAAAATCCCACTTAGCTAAGACTTTCCCTGTGCATTTGTAAACGAACATATGCCAGTTTATTTTTATCTGGGAGCGAGTGATCCGCTCAACTGCTTATGATTAAATATACTGTGATAAGTGGCCGGGAATAAAAGTTAAATAATCCATGAAATATTTGAGATATCTTCTCCATCGTCCGCTCTTACTTCCTACAACGTGTGCGCAATGACATTGCAAATGCTGTTTTATTCTAATAAACTAATTCTACAAGTTAAGATTAACTTGGTGA
>WNGS01163947.1:6069563-6105871 GCA_020271785.1 Procambarus virginalis
ACACGTCCACCACCATCGACCATGGTATGGCGCTTTCTCTTCATACTTTCCCTTCCCTTCCAAAGGCCAATTCATAAACTATGTACAATTAACAGCTGTGGTTATTCTGCATTATTGAATCAATTTTTTTATCTTTCTTGTGTATATATATATACTGTATATATATATATATACTGTATATATATATATAATATATATATATTATATATATATATATATATATATATATATACTGTATATATATAGTATATATTTATATAATAATATAATATATATATTACATATATATATATATTTATATATAATATATATATATATATATATATATATTATATATATATATATATATATATATATATATATATATATATATATATGTCGTACCTAGTAGCCAGAACGCACTTCTCAGCCTACTATGCAAGGCCCGATACTTAAAAAAAATAAAAAAAAAGTACTTAAAAAAGTAAGTTTTTTAAGTACCCAGTACTTAAAAAAAAAACTAAAAATGCAAATGACATCTCAAAACAAATCCACAAAGAAAGCAATACATCAATTCACACCGATAATACAATCAAACATATGACGCCGGCCTATAAAAGAAAAGTATGAACTACACAAGGAAAAATCCAGGGCGTGGAATGGCGATAAAATAAAATTCTGGAGGGGGAGAACAGAGATTTCAAGGGCAGAATTAAAGGTAGCAGTTCTAGAATGCAAATCCAGAGGTTGAAGTTAAGGTAGACGCAAACGGAAAGCTATTTATATGCCCTACCCCAACACAAGTCTTTTCCAGACTGTGGAAGGGCGGCCGCTGGAGACTGCTGGCTGGGCTTCACCCTCCCTGATGGGGTATAGCTTACTCCTTATAACCGCACCATCTCTCTCCACCTCATTCCCAGCTTCTCTCCCCTACCTCTTTAGTCTTTCAGTTACCTGATATATACTCTCAGGAGGGTGAATTTCTTGCCTATTAACTGTCCCAACCTTCCTCCTCTATAATCACTTTATAACGGAGAGCAACTTTTCATAACTTTTTTAGATATTTAGAAGTCAAATAATCTAAGATGATGTAAAAACTTTTTAAAGTAGTGTCTGGAGTCTTCAGTAACAAATAATAATAATAATATACAATGAATGAAATTAAAAAATATCATTCCATATTAACTTTAAGTATTATGAGAAGGAGACTACAACTCCTTCCTCTAAAAACAGATATATGAAGCCAATCAATTAATGTGAAATTGAGTGTTAAAATATCTACTCGAGTAAAATAAAATTGGTAAGAAAAACTGAAATACGTCCGGGTCTTTATCTTTCTGGTCATTTCGTTGTCCCGAGGCCTGTGTACAGGATCTCTGATTCACTGTTGAGAATACCACAACACCGGAACATAGAGCGCATTTTATGTAATAACAATAGACCAAAAAAGCTTGTTACTAGATGAATTTGTAGAACAAGAAAAATACTGTATCCTAATATCTTATAAACAGAGCAAGTTATAAACGTGAGGCGGCAGACGCGGGCCCTCTTCCACAAGAGAATATGTAGTCTCTACCGTCCACTTCGGGTGGACGGTAGAGCGACGGTCTAGCTTCATGCAGGTCGGCGTGCAATCCCCAACCGTCCAAGTAGTTGGGGACCATTCCTTCCCCCTATCCCATCCCAAATCCTTATCATGACCCCTTCCCTATATAGTGCTATATAGTCGTAATGGCTTGGCGTTTTCCTCACCTGATAATCCCCTCCCTTCTTCTCACCCACACACACACACATAATGAAGCTTGAAAGGCTGCAGAAGTGTGCAACGAGACTCCTCCCAGAGTTGCGAAGGACGAGGTGTGAAGAGACTGTAGTAACTGACCTGACGACGCAAGAAAAAGAAGGAAGATAGGGGGGGACATGATACAGGCGTTTAAAATACTTTGGGGGACTGACAGGGTGGAAAAAGAGGAAATGTTTACAATGTATGCAACAGAACAAGGAGACACGAATTAAAGATTTGAGATTCAGATGTGTCACAGAGACGTTAGAAAGTTTTATTTTAGCGTAAGGATAATGAGTAAATGGACTGACCTAAAGGAGGAGGTCGTAGAGGCAAACTCTATATACAACTTTAAAAGTAGGAATTAATGGGAAATAGGTCAGGAGTCACTGCATTTGAAAACCAACAGCTGGAAAAGCGGCATCCAAGAGTTACAGCTCGATCCTGCAGGCACAAATAGGTGAGTACATACATTAACAAGGGTGGCAGCCGCTAGAAAAAATAGTTAAAACCAAATGGGTAGAACACCTGGAGAATAATGATATAATAACAGATAGTATGGTTTTCGAACAGAAAGATCCTGTGTAACAAATCTCCTTAGTTTTTATGATAGACCCACAGGAAAGAGATTGATGGGTTGACTATCTAGACCTAACAAAAGGCTTTTGACAGAGTCCCACACAAGAGGCTGTTTCGGAAACTGAAACAATGTTGGAGAGGTGACAGGAAGACTGTTGATATAGCTGAAAATTTTTCTAACTGACAGACAGCTGAGGGCAGTGATCAGAAACAAGGTATCTGACTAGAGGAGTGTTAATAGCGGAGTACCATAAGGTTCAATTTTTGCGCCAATATTATTCACTTAGTACATAAATGATATACCAGAAAGAATACATAATTACATGGCCATGATTGCTAATTATGCTATGCTACTAGGGAAGACAGGAGACCTAGATGATTGTCAAGCCCTTCAAATTGACGTACATAAAATAAGTGCTTGGAGCACCATGTGGCAAATGGAGTTCAATGTGAATAAATGCTATGTTATGGAATGTGGAATTGGAGAAAATAGACATAATGGGGATTGTGCGAGGAGCATATGCTGCTCTTTCGAATTTCAGAATCGTTTTTCAATACATGGGTGGCGAAATACTAAAGAAACTGCTCATGACATTTGTGAGGCCAAAATTGGAAAATGCAGCAGTTGTATGGTGCCCCTATCTCAAGAAGCAAATCAATAAAATGGAAAAGGTGCAAAGGCATGCTACAAAATGGCTTCCGGAACTGAAAAAACAAGTTATGAAGAGAGGAGTTAAATATGCGAAGAGCAGAAGATAGAAGAAAAATAGGTGGCATGATCACCACTTACAAAATAATAACAGGAATCGACCAACCTGATAAAGAAGAATGTCTAAAACCAGCAACCTCAAGGACAAGAGGCCATAGATTCAACCTAGGGAAACAAAGTGCCGAAAAAATAAATGACATTTTTTGATTTGCATGCAAAGTGGTAGACGGTTGAAACAAGATAAATAAGAAGCTGGTGGAGGCCAAAACCGCCAGTACGCTCAAAGCGTTATACGACAAAGAGTAATGGGAAGACGGAGAACCATGAACGTAGCTCTCATCCTGTAACTACACTTAGGTAATTACACATTGGGGATATCACACCAAACCTCTCTTAAAAAGCCTACATCTATCATCATCGGCGTATGTATGCTAGGTGGGTCAACATAATAACCCAACCCAGCCCATCCTCCTGTTTTGGTGGTACTTATAGTAACGATGAGGACCATAGTATATATACCTACGTACAACGAAATTAAGTGGAACAAATCTGAACTATTGAGTGAGACAAACCGGAAAACTTTTTTTACTTGTGTTGCTTTGACAAACTAACCTAACCTATCCTTCCTTGGAATAATACACGATATACGAGGCCTAATATTGTACATATGTATGCTATACTAGGCCTAAGAATATCTAAGTTTGTTATTAGCTTCATTTACTTTAAAATAATCCTTACTAGTCAGTATACTACTATCTAAATGCTAGGTTCGTACGAATTCGTGACAATTGACGACCGTCTCAATAGGAACTATCTAAACAGGAGGATGGGTTGAATAACCGACTAGAAATATGAGTGGGGAATTATTCACGACCTTATATGTGCAGCACCTATGTAATATGCAGCACCTATATAATATGCATCACTTATATAATCCCTATCAAGTCTAATTCAAAACGATAATGGAGAAAATCAAGAGGTATGATGCCAGAGTAGCTTTAGAACTAAGAGGTATAAGTTACGAAGAGACCAAATGAATTTAAGTCATGTTACTGAAGTCTGAATTTAAGTTACTGAATTTAAGTCATGTTCTCTGAGTTAACAGAGATATGACTGCCATATGCAAAATTAACAGGGGAGCTGATAGGACAAAGACAAGTTATTTACAATGCGTGGTATGCGATCAAGGAGGCACAAGTGGAAACTGAGCATCCAAATGGTACACAGTGACATTATATATTTTCCCAGTCTCAGTTTAGTGAACAGATGTAACGCACTAAGAAGTGAATTGCAGGAGATATAAAGTTATAAATATAGAGTTCGATTAAATTCCATATGAAAGAGTTCAGTAGTCTTTGGACACCTTAAAGCTGGTGATTAACGGTTGAGAGGGAGTACAGAGCCGGAGTTCAGACCCCACAAGCACAACTAAGCGAATACAAGTCGATGAGTACATCTCGCCCAACCACGCATGCCCATTGCATTATTTTTCTAAAGCTGTACAACGGACAAATTCTTCTCATCACCTCCTGCCTTGCCAAGTTAAGTGATGAAAGCCAATCTTGCTAAGTAACTTTAATTTGGCGGTCAATATATAATAACTAGAATGTTCAAAGCCAACGATGCAGTATTAACATTTAATTATGAACCACCCTTCAATTTTATAATTATCATAAAAAATAATTATAAAGTAAATATACATTTGGAAAGATCCAAATCCTATAAATATCCAGACCTTCAGTATTTTTGCAATATAATTATTACGTAAACTTACATAAGTATCATGAATGGAACTACCATTCAGAATCCTGTATTGCACAAAATGTATTTGTCTTACATTTGCAACTTAATTTTTAGACAAATTTAAAACAATTACACAAATTAAAGTGCTATGTGTAAGAATCTAATATTAATTGTTTTAGCAGTTTCAGCCTACCATTTTAGGGACTGATGGAATAAGGCTTTTAATAATTTTGCTAGTAATTACTAGCAAAACATTACTAGAATTAAGCAATAATGTCCAGCTAGTAAGATCATCACGGCTAGCTAAGGAAATAGATCTATTATTTACTTAATTAGTATAGGTCTAAAGCACACTGGTCTGGAGTGTTGTAGACGGCCTGGTCGAGAACTGGGCCGCGGAGACGTTGAGTCCTGAAATCATCACAAGGTAACCACTAAAATGTCATGTTTGTACTAGCTAATTTTGTTTCCATTATTACGCATGATTCGTGCATAGTCCTTGAACAGCGTAAATATATTATATCCTCGCGAGAATATAATATATTTACGCTATTATATATATATATATATATATATATATATATATATATATATATATATATGCAAACAAGCCTGAATGGTCCCCAGGACTAGATACAACTGAAAACTCACACCCCAGAAGTGACTCGAACCCATACTCCCAGGAGCAACGCAACTGGTATGTACAGGGACGCCTTAAACCACTTGACCATCACGACCGGACATAAGGAAGTGATAGCGGAGGCTATATGAACCACTTCCCCGCCGGCACTCGGATGGTAATCTTGGGCATAGCATTTTATCAAATCACCTCATTTTTTGGGGCAACACGTGAGGAACACAAATGCAAACAAGCCTGAATGGTCCCCCAGGACTAGATACAACTGAAAACTCAGTTGTTGTTTTTTGTGATGCAAACAAGCCATTCAGGCTTGTTTGCCTGTGGTCTGACATTGTTATATATATATATATATATATATATATATATATATATATATATATATATATATATATATATATATATACAGGGGTACTGTAACCGACTCACCAATGATTGATAAGACGATCGTTGGTGCGGAGTGAGGAAGTTACAGTACCTTGGACGCACGGGGGGGGATTCGAATCCTGGTCGCGTCAAGAGTTCTTATGATTTATGGCTGGCACGTTCATGCAGCCTTTGTCACACACACACACACACACACACACACACACACACACACACACACACACACACACACACACACACACACACACACACACACACACACACTTTTTTGTATGAAAAATGTTCTAACTGACAGACAGATGAGGGCGGTAATCAGCGACAATGTATCTAACTGGAGAAGTGTTACTAGCGGAGTACCACAGGGCTCAGTTCTTGCACCAGTAATGTCCATCGTCTACATAAACGATCTACCAGAAGGAATACCGATTTATATGAACATGTTTGCGGATGATGCTAAGATACTGGGGAAGATAGGAGACGCAGACGATTGTAATGACCTCTAGATAAAATAAGCGCTTGGAGCGTAAAGTGGCAAATAGAATTCAATGTGAATAAATGCCAAGTTTTGGAATGTGGAATTAGGTTAAATATACCACACACAACTAACAAATTATGTGGAAAGGAATTTCAGAACTAGTAAAGAACGAGACCTAGGGGCGGTTTTGGATAGTAAACTGTCGCCAGAGGAACACAAAGTACACTGTGAGAGAAGCGTATGCGTCGCTTTACAATTTCAGACTTGCAATAATAGTAATAAACAATAATAATTCGCATAATAATAATCAATATGATCCTACTGATAGTAATGATAGCCATATTAACAATGGCAATTAAAATAAACGATAATAATAATATTAGAACAATTAATGACAATAATAATTTATATGATAATCATTAATATGATCATAATTATAATTGTAATAGCAATGTTAACAACGGCATTACATATATCAGTATATTACCCAGAAATTTATACTGAGGTATATTTCCGTAATATATTACCACTAGTGGTTGCGTTGTACAGCATCGCTTTTTGCCCCGTTACTGAGTACACGGACATAACAATCCCATCAAATTAACCCTAATACGGCCCGACTACACTGTAATTCAAGCTCCATTTGGCCAGTGTCAGAGTATGGAAACTACTAAACCCTTTCTTTCATTTCGCCAAACTCACTGGATCTATAAGATTGCACTTTGTGAAAGGTGAACACACCCTTCTTATATTCAACTACTTTACAATGGTTTTTATTGGTTAAATGTTCTTTCATACGAGTTGTTTGTAAACATTAAACGACAACATTGCTCAGTTAACTATGCAATTTTTTTTATTATTATAATTATTTTCTACCAGAAATGTGGCCACACATTTACAATGCTAACCAGCATATATACATTTTCTTCTGTCCTCCATGGACAAGGTGATAGATTTGTCTAACATACAGTTCAGGGATTTATTGAACAATCAACCACAGAAGGTGATTGTAGTGCTTTTAAAATGCTAGGCTAAGCTACATACGTAAATACATCGATACACAGATTTATGTATGCTACATAAAGTGTTTGATATGTCTTTTACATAGTGTCATTAAACTATGCAATGAAAGCTACTTAGATAATTATTAAAAGATATCTACCTTTAAATCTCTTGCCCTTCATTACCCTTAAGTGCTTCACTTTAGGAGAGGAATATGAAACACGGTAATTATGTAATTTAACTTTAGCTTTCCTTTTTTGTGTGACAAGAAAATTGGGCCGAGGCGTTGGACCCGAGAGCACTCACCTCACGTTGCCTCGCTAGTGGCTGCTTCTTCCTGTGACAAACTCTCTTAATTAACTCTATAATGAACCGCAAAAATTACCGTCAATCTTAACACTTTCTCAGAAACACTTGGTTTAGGTGTATTCCAAATTTCCTTTCCAATTCGCAAATTAGGGTAGCACTGCAAGAAGACTATCCAATGAAATGAATTGTATAACTCGACTCTTATGAACAAATCCACAAGGGGCTGTGATTGAAAGTTCGAATCTACGTCCGGGATGATCCCAGACGCGCCTTATCACGCTCCTTGTGGATAAGTTCGTTTGATGCATCACGCTTTTGTGATTTCTGTATCTACTACATCACGGCAATGTGATTTCTTAGTGTAAGTCACGCACAGTTTGCTCTCTTTGAAAATGTTAGAGAATAGCATGGACGGTTGAAGTTAAATGTCGAGCTTTCAACCTGAATAGGATTTATATTTCGCCGTAATTTAGCCTTTCCTTTCTTTTCTACATACATAAACGATTTTTTTTGGAGACAACTACTTCATCTATACTTTCAGATTCCTTAGGAGGGACGAAATGTGATAACTTAATCTAGGCATTGACTGAAGCTTTAATAACTGAAGAGATTGCCGCTACAATAAAATACATCGATGTGGTTTTCAAATGTTACATGATCTTCCCTCTACTTTGGTCCTCGTGAATACTATTAATAACGTCACAAAACTAGCTTGTCAATTAGGCTATGTTAGTGTATTCCCAGAAATATATACACACGCAAATTGTGGTTGGGATAAACTCGGAAAAATCTCGAAGCCGCCATAATGTTGGATTTGTGATTGAACTAGAGAACGAATGTACAACTATTTTGGTGTAAGTATAATTCAAATACAGTGATTTCTAAGTTTTACACTTTATTTTTCGGCAAAATCAATTTTCTGGCGTTCTTTGCGGTAAATTATAAGTGACCTAAATATTTTACAATATAAATTGAGTTTTCAAAATAATTTGCCTATCGACTCATTAAATGGAATTGAATATTTTTAGGCCTCCAATCATTGACAGGGAAATGATAATGCACAGGATAAGTCTGGCATCAAAATCTCCAATACGACTATACAGGTCAACTGCAGGTAATGTGTACTTACCTGACGGCTACCATATCTAGTAAGGTTGCTGGGGTGTGGAAGAATAACAACAGTAACCCCAATAAGAGGCCGTTGATGTGTATATTAATTAACTTCATAAAGATATATAACTCGCAACTTCCTAAGAACAAGAATCTTTGAAGTATTGTTAACGATAGAGATGCAACTTTGTAGTGGGAAGTGAGGTCAAGATAGAATTATGAGCTGATTAGTTTTCTCCTGAAATTCATCCAAAAATTTGCAAGTAAGGAAAGCTTTCCCAGATGTAAGAGCCGCAGCCTATTCAACACACTGGTGAGGAGGAGTCGACTGCATAGAACTGAAGTATCTGAGAAATTTAACTTTACCCAAATTATTATAATTTATTTAACAATTAACCTATTATAACGTTGGTAATGTTAATTTCAGTACTAAAACAAATTAAATATTGTAAATTCCATGACTGCAATCTGGTTTTCTTAGAATTGCAACAAAATAGATTGTAATTGTTCCCAATTTGAAATAACGTCATTTCCCAATGTAGCCTTATCAAGCTAATTCGTCACCTTTATGCTTACAAAAATTCTTAAAGGGAAGGATCTGGTTAGATAAAGTAAGTTTCTCCCAGCAGTGACAGGCGAAGGAGAACTTCCAAGTGACGAGGGTACGCACAGCCCCAGAAATGTTTCCCGCTCTAAATTCTGCACGTACTCACCCCGCTTCCGGGTTGTGCGGAGATCTCCTGCCCGTGAGAGACAGCATGCTGAAAAACTCGAAAAGTTCTAGGAAATATTGGTTATAATAGCAACATGTCTTTCTAGCAGATATCTAATTGAATAAGAAAGAAAGAGTTAGATCAATGATTCAAGCCCGAATCTTGTCATTATTTCTAATGTTTTCTTCAGTTGAGAAGTTAAAAAAAATGAACTCGTCAAAGAGTTAAGTCTATCATTTTATAACGCCTGACGCTAAGAGATTCGTTTCATTGATCCAGTCAACATATTCAAGGCAGAGTTCAGATGGATACAATTTAG
This sequence comes from Procambarus virginalis, assembly GCA_020271785.1. Lineage (NCBI taxonomy): Eukaryota > Metazoa > Arthropoda > Malacostraca > Decapoda > Cambaridae > Procambarus > Procambarus virginalis. Next base: position 6,079,309 of record WNGS01163947.1, read on the forward strand.
CCGCAGCAACCGAATATGTAACTGAGAGTGAGGTGAAGCAAGGTGTAGCATGAGCCAATAGGCTTTGTGCAGTATCCTTCTTACGTTCTCATGACGGCTGGGGCAGTATACCAGATGTTCTGGTCTCGAGGATGGTAGAATGTAACCCTTAGCTGACAGTTAGGTTACAATTATGTTAGGTTTGGCTGTTGAACATAAGGTTGGCTTGGGTTAGGATAGGGTAAGGTTAGCTGAGGATAGGTAAAGCAAGGGTGGCTTCTTTTACGATGGGTAAAGTTAAGTGAGGTTGGGCAAGGTCTCGTGAGGTTGGGCAAGGTTACGTGAGGTTTGGTAATGTTAGGTGAGGTTGGGTACGATTTGGAATGTTTCCAAGCAACAACAAATGTTTTTAATGTTTGTGCACATGTTCTGTATAAGAAACAGTCAGTCTAATAATTAGTTCATTCGTGAAATAAATTTAACAATTCTACATTAGCATTATATTATTATAATGTAGAATAATTACTATTCAACATTATTATACAGCAGCAATTATTTTCTGAGGATACAAAACATTTCGTACAAATGACGTTTCGAACCCAGATTTAGAGTTTTAGTTCAACGCTACAATAATCCAAGCTAACCTATCCCAACACCAATAGCCTCAAAAACTTTAGAAGAATATAAAGGTTTGCAAGTAAATTTAGCCTTAAAATCTACACATTCTTTGTGAACGGTTGGGGCAGGCCATTAATTAAGTTTATAATTAACAAAAGTTCAGTGGCTTCCTAGGCCAAGTTCAAGTTCAGGTATGTTTATTGAGACAAGAAAATACATCTCAAAGGGATAGAGTAGCTTAGGTTATTTCTGCCCTTCCGCCCCCCCCCCCCCGCGTCCCATCTCAAATCCTTATCCTGATCCTTTCCAAGTGCTATATAGTCATAATGGCTTGGTGCTTTCCCCTGATACCGCCCTTCCCAAGGCCTACTGCCGCACTAGGCCGCTGGAATCACTTCCTGGTGTTATCTGGTCATTACTGCTGCACCTCACACAGTTGAACTTATCTGCCTTGTTAGGCTACATTAACACCTAATCACTGGATTCTTCTTCATTAAACACTACCCAAATAACATCTATCACGCAGGTAAATGTTATCTGAAAAAGTTATATTAAAATACGGTAAATATATTGTTTACCTAATGCACTATTCGTTCGTACTTAACTTTTAGATAGTAGTATATTGGCTAGTAAGGAATTATATTCAAATAAATGAGGCTAAAGCACAAACTTAAATATTGCTAGGCCTAGTATAGCACACATATGTACTATATTAGGCCTCAGATATTGTGTATTAGGCCTAGGAAGGTTAGGTTAGTTTGTCAAAGCAACACAAGTTAAAAAAAACTGTTTTCCGGTTTGTCCAACTCAATAGTTCAGATTTCTACTTTCTAATGTCGTTTAACGTCGGTATATATACTATGGTCCTCATCGTTTAAGTACTACCAAAACAGGAGGATGGGGGGCTGTAATATGTTAATTAGATGTTTTTATTATTATTATTATTTTCTACCACAGACGTGGCCACACATTAACAATACTAACCAACACATTTTCTTGTGTCCTCCATCGACTGGGTTAGAGATTTGTTAAACATATAGTTCAGAGATTTATTGAACAACCACAGAAGGTGATCGTAGTGCTTTTAAAATGTTAGGCTAAGTTACATACGTAAATACACAGATTTATGAATGCATTAAATGTGAATTTATAATGGTGAAATGTAGAGATGTGTTAAACATATACTTCAGGGATTTATTGAACAATTAACCACAGAAGGTGATTGTAGCGCTTTTAAAATGGTAGTAGAGGTGTTAGTTGAACTTACCAGAGGACAGGAAGTGTGCCCAGCTGACCCTGGGAGCATTGACCACCTCCCTCACTCCACTTGGTCATAGATCACACGACACTTTCTCGACGGAACACTGAGCACCAACGCACACTTAAATTAGTATATGCAGCAAAACAGACCGAAAAACGCACTCGAACACTTAAAATATAGGGGTTGCGGGGCAGCAGCGCGAGGGAGCGTGCGCCGCGAGACTTTGGCGCAGCCAACTGGCCCGAGGTGTCGCGGGTCACGTGACTCTGACGTCACGGCGGGCACCGGTTCGCGGGCTGCCCGCTCGCGGGGTCTCAACCCTCATCATTATCATCATACATTGTGTCTCACGCGTTATGCACTCACTCCCTCTTCGTAAACAATGACCCCAATGCTCTTCAACTATTTATTTATTTGTCGTGAGTGTAGTAGTGTTCGGGCGTCTCACACTCTTGGTGAAGCTGACATTAATGTCCTCGTGAGTGACATGGCGTCCACTTCAAACCTTCAACAATCTTCGTATCACAGCATTATTTGCACGCAAAATTTAAGATAAATTAACTCATATTCCACAAATATTCCATATACGTAGGGATGTATTTTTTAATTGGAATAGGAGTTAATTTAAATAAGATTTTGTGTATAAATAATTCGATTTTCCGTAAAGATTTCATAGGGACACTGAATTTTTTACCATGAGATATACTGTACGTTTTCTCTACATCCTATTTTTTATTTATATAAAGAAATATAAGGAATTTTCCGAATTGCTAAAAAATTAATTTCTTTCCAGAACCCCAAAAAAGGGACGAAACGAGCACTGAAAATTGTGTATCGAGACGTTTCGTCTCGAAACGGAATATTTATATAAATTTATCATAAATTCTTATATTAAAATACAAAAATAGATCCTCCCATGAGACAAATCTGTTAGTTTTAAGTGATTGCCATCTTGAAAGGCAGGAACAATTAAGATATTTGTATAACTTAATGAAATATTTTATTATGTCTAAAAACGTGTGAATCAATTTAATAATGAGCGCCACTGATGGCATTTCAGATTCTCTAGCAGCACAGTCTAGGAGCAGTTGAATAAAGAATTTAAGATGGAGAAACATAGTTTTGGTATTTACTCTTAAATGTGACAGTTATGAAATGTAATATATTCAAACCTTATGTTTATTTAGCAATGAAATGTCTTGCACAGTCACTCCGTGCAGCGTACTGCTACCTATATCTGGCTCCTCTATTATTGTTGCCAATTTTGCCCAGTCAGTTGTCAGTCAATCTGTCATTTAAAGTAGAACATTTAATATAAAATTATCAGAATTTTCACACAATCATTTAAAATCGTAATGAATAAAACATGCATAAGATTTCCAATCTATCATTTATCATCATTCTCTTATATAACTTTTCATACCAAATGTCTTATATATTATTTCAATATCATATGAAATTCACAATTGGAACTATTGTGAATTACATGCAACTAAATGGGCCCCAGAACTGAAGGACAAGAGCTACGAGAAGTTAGAGGCATTAAATATGCCAAAACTACAAGATTTTTTTTTTTATCTTTAAGCGATATGATCACTACGTACAAAATAGTAACGGGAATCGATAAAATTGATTGGGAAGACTTCCTGAGATCTGGAACTTCAAGAACAAAAGGTCATAGATTTAAACTAACTAAACAAAACTACCCAAGAAATATAAGAACATTATCTTTTGCCGTCTACCAACTGAGTGGTAGACGGTTGGAACAAGTTAGGTGAGAAAGAGGCCAAAACCGTCAGTAGTTTCAAAGCGTTATATGATAAAGAGTACTGGGAAGACGGGACACCACGAGCGGAGCTCTCATCCTATAACTACATTTAGGTGATTACACTTAGGTAATTACAATGAATAATAACTTTTTTTCAGGGATATTCCTGCGCGGGCCCTAAGCCTCTGACTGGCCCACTAAGTGTTGCTTGTTTCTGTTTTACTTGGGCGGAGAATGAGTATTTATGACTCGTATGGTCGCTTCAGTAAGATTTTGCCATAAGTGTTTAACAACTTCTTCTGCTCTGTTGAATCTAACTTGAAATCTTAATGGGTTTGTAACTGTGCACTGTGTTAGATAATGTTCCAGTGGTCTGTCGGGCATTTCTCCACAGTGCTGACATTTCCTCTCATCTTCCGGAACCTGTAAGCCTATTTCCCATGCACATGGGTATCCAAGCCTGATGCCATGTAAGTGTACTTCTGTTGCTCTACTGCTCCCTTTCATCAAACTAAGTGGTTCGTAGTTGTTGAATTCTTGTGAATAACATTAACGTAGAATATACAACCTCAGTTTATTGCATAATTTCGCGAAATGTAACTTGTATTGCAAGGCTCACATTATATATATATATATATATATATATATATATATATATATATATATATATATATATATATATATATATATATATATATATATATATATATATATATATATATATATATATATATATATATAGGGAGTTGCGTTTGTAGGGACCCTCGACCTCTATGAAGACGATATGCAGCATCCTGAGGATGCTTCCTTACATTATTATATAATTTGGCTATTAAACCTTATAATAAAAGTATTTTTAATCGTTTTCATTTTGTGATATCTAGTAACGAATTTGGTATACATAGTGTAGCCAAACTATATCATTTGATGTATATCATATTACTTCAGACAACACCAGGGGGTCAAGTACACATAATGCACAGTACAACGGTAAGGTAAAAACCGTAAGGAAGGTAAGAAAAAGAAAAGGGAATAAGATTAAGTCACGTCACGTATGTTAAGAAACGTGACCTGACTTAAGCCTTATTCTCTTGCATAGGTTATATTTCCTTCATTTATTGGAAGCAATATGTGGGTTACAATACAAGAATTTCAGGTATTTTATCATTGACAATAAAGTGGTGTGCCATTTCATGCAACGTTAGCTTAGATCTATCTCTTAACGGCTCAATATTCACACAATCGAGGATGTAATGTTCTCGTGTGTGACCCTGTCTTTGTCCACACACTTTACATTTCATGGAGGTCTTACTCCCATTACAAGTTGGACTGCCACAGAGTTTCGTAGCCTAGTCACATTCGAGCTGTGTGTAAATATGTTTACTTGTCTTGTTACTTGCCTCATACAAGTTTTGAGTTTGACACATTTAATTGTGATAGACAGTGGATCTATTAGTTCACTTTGAATTCTTATTCTTTTAAAAATAATCTGAGGATTATCTCCTTGCATTTTTGGGGGATTTCTGTTGGATAACCTAAAATTATATTCAGCATTATTTTTCTTAATATGCTGCAAGCTTGGCAAGCGCATAGACTTTATCATGTTTGAGGAGACCAAAGCGAACGTGAGCTAATCCCCAATAGTTTGGCTCCGATTCCTTTGTCAATATCAGCCCATCCTCCTGTTGTGGTAGTACTTATGCTTTGACAAACTAATCTAATATATCCTAACCTCCCTAGGGCTAATACGCGATATCTGAGGCCTAATATAGTACATATGTGTGCTATACTAGGCCTAGGAATATTTAAGTTGGTGTTTTATCTTCATATATTTTTAAAATAATTCCTTACTAGCCAGTATACTACTATCTAAAAGCTAAGAACGTACGTAATCTGACTATTGACGATCGTCACAACAGGTACTATCTTAACAGGAGGATGGGTGTATATGTATGCATGTTTGACTTCCGAACAAAACATGTTACAGTTTAATTGCAAGCCATATAGAGCAACAAATGAGGACAATTAGCCGTGATGATTCAATTATCTATAGCAACTAATACAGAATTAATATATAGCATCTTTAAACTGAATATTATAATATAAAACTATAAACTTTGAAATTCTTTATTGATACAAAATATATATAACTAATAATAATATAAAAGAATATTTACTTAATTAGTTTGTAATGACGCTAAATAGGATTTCTGACAGGTTTCTGACAAATTACTTAATTTCTGTAAACTCTTGTATAATTTTTTACTGAAGAAGTTCTCTTTCATTCAATCTGATGAGAGTTTTTGTGACACGTGAACAAATAAAGCATTAGATAATTAACCAGTTTTTACATGATATTTATCCATCAAAATTCGAAATATCAAGTCTTTAGATGTTTGACCTTTATAGAATATATTGCAATCTTTCCAGGGTGTTCTGTAAATGACAGTTATCACTACGAGGGCTATTAACTCGAAAATACTGTTGTCATTAGTAATAGTGTTACCATTGCTACCTCTGTTGGCATTACTATGACTACTACTGTTACTATTCATATTGTTGTTACTATTGCTGCTACCGTTGTAAGTACTTGTACACACTGTTTTAACAATATATATCACCATTAATATTATAAGCTAAATGTTATTACGTTTATGTGTAAAAATATAAGTTTGATTTGCTCTGCTGTGCACATGTTTGGTCAGCCAGAAATGTAACGGTTGTATAAGTTGTTAAGAATGACACCTTTGTTTATTTGATTAATGACAACTGAGCATAGACTGTTGATGCTGCTCATCCTCCTGTTTAGGTAATACTTATAGTAACGACGAGGACCAGCGTACATATATTGACGTAAAAGGTATGAGAAAGTAGAAATCGGCAAACTGGAAAAGTTATTGTACTGATGTTGCAAAGAAAACTTAACTTAATCTAACCTAACCTTCATAGGCTTATTACACGCTATCTGAGGCCTAATATAGTATATATATGTGATATACTCGGCCCAGGAGTATTTGATTTTGGTTTTTAGCTTTATTTTTTCGGAATGTAAAGTGAATAGCACCAAATATTTCACTGCAATTGTCCATGTATGTAATTACGTCCATGTATGTAATTGTCCTGTAATTACGTCTATGTATGAATGATGGTGCACTTAGTTACAAAAAGTATTACCTAAACAGGAGGATGGGCTGGCTGCTGGGATTGTGTGTGTGTGAACTTAAATGTAACGTCACCTCTTAGGCACATTTATCCTTCTGATTATTCCTTTCATATGTTCCTATTCTCATTATTTTTTCGTTTACTTTCAATAGCCTAATAACCGTTTTTTTTTGTGGATCTGACATGCGGTATATAAGTCTCCTCGCTTGTCCTGATTATCATTACCAATGTTATATCATCTGAGAACAGTGATACAGAAAGTATTCCTTCCCGTGTCACTTACACCTAATAACAATAGCATGGAGTCTATCGCCGATCCTTGCGGGACATAACCTGCAACATTGGTCCAGTCTCATACTAATTATATTATTTAATAAAATAGTTACTATTACCCAGTGGCGCGTATTGCTATTATTAACACCTTTAGGTACATATGCATTTGTGCAGCTGCCCTAGACTACATGAAGGGGAATACAGTGTGTCAAAAAGATAGCTTTTTGTTATTAATACATGAGGTACATGTACATGTGTGCAGCTGCCCTAGACTATATGAAGGGAAGTACAGTGTGTCAAAAAGCTAGCTACGTGATGCTAAAAATTCCCATCACACAGGATGGTTAGTCATACAGAGGCATGTTATCAGTAGTCTGGACTGGCAGACTCTGGCTGCATTATGAGGATATCATCAACACAAGAGTGAATAAGGTAGATGGGGACTTTCAGTATCTGCGTACTGCTATGAAACAAGATAAGCATGTCTTACCCATACATGTGTGGAGTAATAACAATTATTTCCTTTCAAATTAAAATATCTTCATTTAGTTAACATTATTTATTTCAATTGTATAGACTATAGAGCATTCTGCATTTTCGGTGGGTTTCAGATTTTTAACTCAAATACTTAATATGATGTTTGCAGTAGCCTCGTCCGCCCTCTTGCTGAATAAAATATGGAAGATGAAAAAGCCAGACGTACGATGAAAACCACCTAGATAAGGGTCAGAACAGTGATATGGTATACATGAAACTAATATGCTGTGGCATTCTGATGCTGGAATGTCCCCTCAATAATATTTATTATTAATGTGTATAATCATTAAGACTAAAAAGTCTGAACAACATAGGCTCAGTGTCATCCCGGGGTCCGGCAGCACTACAGCATTACCACCTCATTAAATTCATGTCGGTAAATAATAATTATCAAATATATTTCCTGTTTCACAGTTCCGTAGACTATCAGACTCATAGTACTAGAATGATGATATAAACATTGAGGAATAATATAATAAATTAACAACGGTGTACATTAGTTTTTTGTTCAAATGTGTAAGATTTTTTTTTGGTGGTGGAAGATATGGTAATAGTGCGTGGGTGGTCACTCTCCCGCCTAACGAGGCAGTTGACTTGAGACGTGAGGTGAAGGTGCACGCGGTCTTGCCTTGATACAAATCTATGGAATACTTAACGGATATAAACGTTGGACTAATGTACGGCATTACTAACACGGTCTTGAAAAAGAACGCCGTAAGTTTACAGCTAATATACGTATGGGTTTGAGCAAGAAGGATTCCAGTCAACTGTTTACAATGGTAAGTTTAAAATAATATTTTGTTCCTATTTCATATGTATATTCCAGTCAACTGTTTACAATGGTAAGTTTAAAATAATATTTTGTTCCTATTTCATATGTGGATTCCAGTCAACTGTTTACAATGGTAAGTTTAAAATAATATTTTGTTCCTATTTCATATGTGGAGTCCGGTCAACTGTTTACAATGGTAAGTTTAAAATACTATTTTGTTCCTATTTCATATGTTAAATGAATTAATAATAAATAATTGAGATTCACACGTATGGTTTTATCGAAAATGTTAATAATGACATCACTAGCCTAATATTTCCCAACCCTATTAAACAATGGGTGTTCATTGTCCTTACTGGCATAATGGTTGTTCATTGTGCATGCTGGCATAATGGTTGTTCATTTGTCCTTACTGGCATAATGGGTGTTCATTGTCCTTGCTGGCATAATGGGTGTTCATTGTCCTTGCTGGCATAATGGTTGTTCATTGTCCTTACTGGCATAATGGTTGTTCATTGTCCTTGCTGGCATAATGGTTGTTCATTGTCCTTGCTGGCATAATGGTTGTTCATTGTCCTTGCTGGCATAATGGGTGTTCATTGTCCTTACTGGCATAATGGTTGTTCATTGTCCTTACTGGCATAATGGTTGTTCATTGTCCTTGCTGGCATAATGGGTGTTCATTGTCCTTACTGGCATAATGGGTGTTCATTGTCCTTACTGGCATAATGGTTGTTCATTGTGCTTGCTGGCATAATGGTTGTTCATTGTCCTTACTGGCATAATGGTTGTTCATTGTGCTTGCTGGCATAATGGTTGTTCATTGTTTGCTGGCATAATGGGTGTTCATTGTGCTTACTGGCATAATGGTTGTTCATTGTGCTTACTGGCATAATGGTTGTTCATTGTCCTTACTGGCATAATGGTTGTTCATTGTGCTTGCTGGCATAATGGTTGTTCATTGTCCTTACTGGCATAATGGTTGTTCATTGTGCTTGTTGGCATACTGGTTGTTCATTGTCCTTACTGGCATAATGGTTGTTCATTGTCCTTACTGGCTTTGTTCATTGTGCTTACTGGCATAATGGTTGTTCATTATCCTTACTGGCATAATGGTTGTTCATTGTCCTTACTGGCATAATGGTTGTTCATTGTCCTTGCTGGCACACTGATTGTTCATTGTGCTTGCTGGCATACTGATTGTTCATTGTGCTTGTTGGCATACTGGTTGTTCATTGTGCTTGCTGGTATAATGATTGTACATTGTGTTTGCTGGTATAATGGTTGTTCACTGTGATTACTGGCATAATGGTTGTTCATTACCAGTTATCTGGCAAAATTTTGGGACAGTGATGCATTGATTATCATCGTCTCTCGGCTTTTTTCTCAGGTTTTCAGCAGCTTTTTCTAGAATTTATGGAGATATTCTCTCTAATTCCAAACCTTTATTTACTCAAGTATGAAGCTAGTCGTTCACCTGTTCTCCTATTATGTTCCTCATCTCGGTCACAATAGCAGTTCCCTCCTTTACAAGAACTGCTGTGGCGCAAATCTTGGACGCTTCCAATTATAAAACAAATTCGTGTAATAATGTAGTTTAATGCTTTAACTCATGTCATAAACAAATCCTCTAAGGCGGTGTGTTAAATATCTGATTCCACTCAATACATTATGTTGTATTCATAGAGGATTTGGCGATGTCTGCAATGGGTAAAGTTTGGGGCCATTTACAGTAACAGGAATGTACAGCAATTACACTGTAACATTCAAAACTGTTTTAACTACGACTCCCGCAATTTTGTCAGAAAACGACTCCAGTCTATCGCTTGGGGATGTTCAGCACCCGTCCAATATCAAAAGGATTTTTTTTCTGTACTTCAAGAGCGCAGGAATCAAAAGGATGCGATACTTTGCTCCTCTAACATTGTTTATCGAAAATCCCTCGCTGCTTGAACGTCAGATAACGAAATGTTTTTGTTATAAGTCGTGTCAATAGAATTCTGAATTGATTATTAGCCCACGAACATCAAGTTGGAAAATTTACTGCTTTTCCAGTATATTGTAAAGGTGCACATTGCCCCTCCAGTATCCTCTAAGAGTCTAGAGTGTATTCTAGAGGATTACGGCGAAATAGTGTGTTATTGTAGATGATACTGCTATGCTCCCCTAGTGGATATTTGGGGAGCAGTGTGTTCCTCTAGACCCAGAGAATACTAGAGGGAAGGGGCAGTGTTCCTCTAGTCTAGAGTCTATACTAGAGCAACACATTGCCCCTCTAGTATTATCTAGAGCACGGATTCTTAACTGGGAATCACCATACCGATTGGGGTTATGGGAACCAAATAATGGGGTTATGGTAATCGATCTTTGATCGCTGAAAAAAGCTACTTATTTATGTAAAAAATGGTTCTCTGTATTACTGAACCTGAAATCAAAGTGGAGAAATCAACGTGATGTGTCAGATGACATGCGAGTATCATTGTCACTGTACCTCGAATGTTTTGAGTTTGAATGAATTTTGAAAGTTTTGAGTGCAGAAAGCAAAAACAAAAATCTCATCCGATGTAGGTAGCTTGTCCATTTGTTCTGTACATAAATATGATAAAATCCTTATGATTTCCTTTCAGCTATTCTGTTCCTAGCTATCCATATGTAAAATAAAACCAAGCTATCGACATCTTTGGAAGTCATACTAGTGCCTAATAGGAATGATAATGATGATTGTGATTTCGGGAGTCTGGCGAAATGGGGGTATGGGGGATATATTGAATAATCTATTGGGACCTGAAATCGTAGAAGGGTTAAGAATCCCTGATCTTGAGAACCACACTGTGCCTTCAGTAACGTCTAGAACAGTTATTCTTAACATTTTTCATTTGCAGGAACCTGTGGAATATTTTGTAAACTTTTTGGGAGCCATCTATCTACCCGGCTTAAACATATTAGGTTCGTCATGGGTAAATTACAGAATAGGCTTGTAAAACAGTGGCAGTAATCAATAATAATTAACTCATACTTTTGAATAAAATGTTACAAGAGTAATATTTTTGTTTATTTTTATTTACTAATCACGTTTAATAAAAAAATGACAATAGTTTCAAAACATTTCGTTGTTTTATTAATAGGTCATGTTTAAGCATCAATAATTAAAAATATGTTTTTACTCAGTTATAAAACAGGTGGCAAGTTGTAATTTTTTCACATGCTTTTACATATTCTCGTGCAACCCCGGATACGGGCTCGCAGAACACGGGCGGGGAATCACTGCCCTAGAGAATCACTACTATACAAGTATCTTGTATATGAATACACTGCCTCTCCAGTCTCATCTACAAGAATATACTGCTCCTCCAGGGGTCCTCTAGAGCAGGGGCTCTTAACCTTTTCCCTCCTTCCCTTGGAGGATTATTAGTGACATTTATTTACTCACGTAATCATAGTTAAAAAAATATTACCACTATGCGAAATATACTAAAGTACCATTATATATAGTGATGGACCACACGAAAGCTGACTTTGAATAAAAACTCACACTTATGCATTTGTTGAAAAATTTACATCAAGTCTTTCGCACTCTCTTGAGTGCGTTGTCAAGGTCTGAATGTGATTAGGACAAAACTTATATCTCAACGACTAATCTCTTTCGTCGTAGTTACTATACGACAAATAGTTACTATAACCACTGTCATTTCAGGAGGTTGGGTTGATCTAATCAACCTAGTATTAAGAGCACCTGCCTTTACAAAGTTGACCATCTGTACTGTAGTATTAAACACTTCTTTAAGTGAGTAGAGAATCACTTCAAAACTAAAGCCTGCCTATTTACCACGCAGGCTCCGCCTTGAACAAACAAGCCGAGGGCTAGGCGTACCCTCTGGGGTACGCGAAACCCAGGTTGGAAACCCCTGCTCTAGAGGAGCATAATGCTTCTCCAGTAGCCTGCAGACTATAGGGTAAGACACTGCTCCTTCAGTGTCTTCTAGATCTAGAGGAACACACTGCTCCTTCAGTGTCTTCAGTGTCTTCAAGATCTAGAGTAACACACTGCTCCTTCAGTGTCTTCTAGATCTAGAGGAACACACTGCTCCTTCAGTGTCTTCAAGATCTAGAGGAACACACTGCTCCTTCAGTGTCTTCTAGATCTAGAGGAACACACACTGCTCCTTCAGTGTCTTCAGTGTCTTCAAGATCTAGAGGAACACACTGCTCCTTCAGTGTCTTCAGTGTCTTCAAGATCTAGAGGAACACACTGCTCCTTCAGTGTCTTCTAGATTTAGAGGAACACACTGCTCCTTCAGTGTCTTCAGTGTCTTCAAGATCTAGAGGAACACACTGCTCCTTCAGTGTCTTCAGTGTCTTCAAGATCTAGAGTAACACACTGCTCCTTCAGTGTCTTCTAGATCTAGAGGAACACACTGCTCCTTCAGTGTCTTCAATCTAGAGGAACACACTGCTCCTTCAGTGTCTTCTAGATCTAGAGGAACACACTGCTCCTTCAGTGTCTTCTAGATCTAGAGGAACACACTGCTCCTTCAGTATCTTCTAGAACTAGAGGAACACACTGCTCCTTCAGGATCTTCTAGAACTAGAGGAACGCACTGCTCCTCTAGTATTTTCTAGCTCTAAAGGAACACACTGCTCCTTCAGTGTCTTCTAGAACTAGAGGAACACACTGCTCCTTCAGTGTCTTCTAGAACTAGAGGAACACACTGCTCCTTCAGTATCTTTAGAACTAGAGGAACACACTGCTCCTTCAGTATCTTCTAGAACTAGAGAACACACTGCTCCTTCAGTATCTTCTAGAACTAGAGGAACACACTGCTCCTTCAGTATCTTCTAGAACTAGAGGAACACACTGCTCCTTCAGTATCTTCTTCTAGAACTAGAGGAACACACTGCTCCTTCAGTATCTTCTAGAACTAGAGGAACACACTGCTCCTCCATCTCATCGTCAGCAAGACGCTGACGTGTCAACATCATGTACATTGACTCTTCAGCATGTTGGTGGAATCCTAACATAACCTCACAATCCAACAAGTCTCCTCAGCACAACCTCACATTCCCACTTTTTTTATCTTAATTTAATAAATACAATATAAATCATATTTACATACATTTTACAAGGCAATACTACATAGTCTCCTATGCATATCTCACAACACTCTAGTTAGTCTCCTTAACACAATCTAAACTGTTCGTCCATTTTATAGGTTGCCACATATTTAATGATCTGTCTTCTTAACTTTAAAATTCATCAATACTTGCAGTACTTAAACGCAATTTCAAGCAGCATCTTTTAGCTACAGAACAGTCAACCTGTCTTATTAAGACACCAGGCTGTGCCCGGGATAGTTTGTCTCTCCCCCCCCCCATTCCACCTCTCTTCTTCCCCCCTACCCACGTCTCCACCTCATTACACTCCCTCTACACTTTCCATATCCCTCCCCCTCCTTTCTCTCTTTCCACCTATTCCCTCTTATCTCCCCATTTTTCCCCCAATATATATATATATATATATATATATATATAATATATATATATATATAATATAATATATATATATTATCTATATATATAATCACAGTTGTCAGACTACGAAAGGAAGGATTGAACAAGATTTCCTTAAGTACTTTCGTATTTAATAATACATCTTCAAAGGATATTAAAATAAATAATCCTTGATCCTTTTGAAGATGTATTATTAAATACGAAAGTCCTTAAGGAAATTCCTGTTCAATCCTTCCTTCGTGGTCTGACACTGTCATATTTTTCATCACGTGTTAATTTTCGTGATTAACACACCCACCACACACACACACACATATATATATATATATATATATATATATATATATAATATATATATATATATAATATAATATATATATATATATATACCGTATATAGAAGGGTACCCCTCTGCACCCGGGTCTCTTCCCCCCTCTCGTCCCCTATCCTCTTGGTCCCTCCTTCGTCCCTCCCCTCGTCTTCTCCTCCCCCTTCTTTCACCCCCCCCCCNAAATTAATAATTCCCAAGAGTACCAAAAAATGCTGTTCAACTACAGAATAATCAGCCCCCCAAACGTGCCCATTGATGATGTTCAACTACTAATAATCAGCCCCCCCAAAATTGCCCATAGATGATGTTCAACTACAGAATTCACTGAAATTAACAGTGGGATATCCAAAATAAGCTCCCACTAGCAATACTGAAACTCATTGCTCTCATATGAAATATTTCGAATACGTTTTACTGCTCAAATTAAACCATCTGATGTGATTAGGTACCGGCACGTAGATCATAAGTAAAATACAGTACTCTTGGAAAATTCTCGTAGGTTTTGTTAATTGTTTTAACGACTCAATAATTAATTCTATCAACTCAATTTATCGACTCAATTTTAGGTAGACAGGAAGATAAGGTGAATACTTGCTATTTTTGTATATCTAATTATGAAAGTTGCTTAAGAATTCAACATCTAATTATGAAAGTTTCTTTAGAATTCAATATCTAATTATGAAAAGTTGCTTAATAATTCAATATCTAATTATGAAAAGTGCTTTAGAATTCAATATCTAATTATGAAAAGTTGCCTAAGAATTCTATATCTAATTATGAAAAGTTTCTTTAGAATTCAATATCTAATTATGAAAGTTGCTTAAGAATCAATATTTAATTATGAAAAGTTGCTTTAGAATTCAATATCTAATTATGAAAAGTTGCTTAGAATTCACTGTTATGGAAAGTTACTCGTGCAGGGGATTATGTAGTCTTCAATATCTTAGTATTAAAGTACTAATCAAAATTCTAAAGAACATGGAATCTCTTTGTTAATGGCGACATACAAAATGTTTGTGTGAATAATTACAAAACATAAATATATATCATATATTTTAAGAATATTTAGCTAATTATTTAATGTAACTAAAATTGCTGGTAAAAGTGTTTTAAAAGTGCAGGTAAAATATAGACACAGTAAGATACCAAGAAGTTAAAAACATACAAAAATAAAAGCCTATTGCTATCCCGCCCAACTAAGAATTAAGTTCCATTAACATAAACATATATCGAAAAACTAAATATTCAGATGTCATAAATCTAAATAAGGTGGAAATAATCTAATGAATGTAAATGAAACATTAAAACAAAATTAACAAATGAGTATAAAATCTAAAGCAGAAACTGTCACTGGTCTAATGAGTAACAGACTGGGAAGTTATCATCGTCTGTCTGGTTGGTGAGTGGAAATATCTGTTGTCCATAAGATATGTATCTCCAAGCTCACCAAAATTCGAACATATTCAGAGTAAAAATCATTACACTGCGATTATTTATGATACAATATATTATAAATAATCTCAACCATCATCATTTTTCTTCTTTTTGCAACTATGTGGCCCAACATACATGCATAGACCTAATGGACACATTGTATAATTTGGTACTATTTACTTTATAGTACCGAAAAATAAGGCTAAAAACCAAACTAAATATTTCTAGGCCTAGTATAACACATATAGGTACCATATTAGGCCACAGATAGCGATTATTAGACCTAGGGAGGTTAGGTTAGGTTAGGTTAGGTTAGGTTTTCTTTGCAACATCAGTACAAATACTTTTCCAGTTTGTCCAAATTAATAGCACCGATTTCAATTTTAATTGCCTTTTATGTCAAGCTCATATCGTCGTTACTATAAGTACCACCTAAACAGAAGTGCTCTATTTGTCCCTGCAGGATCGAGACCTAGCTCTTGGACCCCGCTTTTCCAGCCGTTCGTTGTCTAATGCAATGACTCCTGGCCTATTTCTCTATCATAACTGCTTTTAAAGTTATGAATGGAGTTAGCCTCTACAACCTGATTCTTTAGGTCATTCCATATACTCACACCCTAATGCTTGTGTGTGCGCGCGCGCGCTTATCTGTTTGTTTCTTTCATGAATATTCAAAGTAAAAGTATAGAGCCCGACGATGTAGTAAGTCTTCTGGCAGGAGAAACTTTAGGACGGAAGGGAAGGGGAAGGAGGGGTGTGAGTCAGGATCAAGTTGGCATACCCTTCTAGTAGTGAAGACTTAAAGTTCGGGGTGGTGGGGGGACGCCGTATGGGGGAGGGGAGGGGAGGTGTAGGAGACGAGACGGTGGTGGGGTCGTTTCTGGCAGGGGAGACTTGAAGAGTGTGAGAGAGTGAGAGGAAGAGGGGGAGCGAAGGATAAAGCCGGGAGATGGAGAGAGAGAGGACGAGGAGAGGTGGCGGAAGGGAGTAAGCTAGACGGACCCTTTGGCTCGCTTATGTAGGTTATCTTGTGAGTTGTAGGGTCCAGTTGCGTGTCCTGCACTGGCTTGTGGCCGCCTCTTGTGTCATGGGTCTTCCCGCCTGCTTTGTTGTCTCCCTCGAGTTGCTGTGCTGTAAATTATATCATGTATCTGGAGGTTCATGCTGTGTCGCCGGTCTCTCTCCACTCAACGCTCTTGCGCTGATATAATCTTGGTGATCTTGTGAACCCAGATTTAGGTTAAAACCCTCAATGATATTCGGACATAAAAATATATGATAATGAGTTCAACAAGATCTTGTGAGGTCTTTTTGAGGCATAATGAGGGCGTTAGTTGTTAGTAATTATATATAACTTAAAGCATACACAGCTGTTATATATAATATAATAATAATATTATTACAGCATAAACATTGTTGATTAAATGAAATGATGTTAAAATTATTCATTAAAAACATTATTAATTTTTTTAATTTTCATCGCCAAACTTAAGGAAGATAAATATCTATTGAATATTGTAAATCAGGATTCAAGTTAAATTGTAAAATGTTTAAAATAATTGGGCCAATAATAACAGCCAATTATTAATAAAATTAATTACAAATATCCGGCTATTTCACTATGTTAAATTATTAACACCAATGTATTTAAGAAGCTTAAATCTTATTCCACTGAATATTATCCTCCAGAGCCTAATTACATATTTAAAATAAAATCTGTAGCCTATTGACTTTAGTGTAATAAATGATCCAATTTACAGACAGTTGCCCTTACTTAGATTATCAGAGTCTTGAACGGCAGACCGCACAAGCAGCAGCAGCCTGCAGCTTTACGTACGTGGCCTCCAACACCCACAATAAGGAAGGATTACAGAGACACCTACCTGCTGTCCAACTAGTACTCTGGAGTCCTTCCTTATTGTGGGTGCTGGTGGCTCAGTAGGTACAACTGCCGGCTGGTACTTGTGTCTTCTGCAGTTCAAGTCTCCAATGGTTCAAGTGAATTAAATGTTATTATCCACGATTTATATATATATATATATATATATATATATATATATATATATATATATATATATATATATATATATATATATATAAGGAACAAATTTATTGTTCGCCAACAAATACATTATTTATTTGCTGTTCATTAATTGGTACAGTAGAGATATTTCTATAAATTAACAATTCACATAGAATATCTCAAGATTAAAATTTCGCATAAAAAAAAAATGTTAAAAACTGCACTAATTCTGACACGCAGTGGTACGCCTAAACTTAAATTCTCGAAGATATTTTCGAAATTATGATTTAGTTCTATATCTTAAATATACTGATATTCTGATATGCAAAAAAAATGATACTCGTTTGTTTGTTGTAAGAGGGTGATGGGGGTTACTGCAGCATGCACAAAGGTGGATGAGGAAACCTGTTTGTCTTGCCCACCCTCGTCTAACAATCTACTTCCAGGAACCTCCGAACACCACAAATAGATGTCAAGACACAGCCAAACTTAGGTCATCCTCATCCTGGTTGAAATAATGTTAAGTGGTGACGGTATGAATGACGCAAAACGCAAACGTTATACACTTGTCATCACGGTAGCCTCGTGGCTTCATCACGCAACGGCAACCACCTTAACAAAACATCGAACCCAAGGAGCGTTTTACATGATAAAGCGTTCCAACAGTCATGCAGGGGAGCAGTAGTGTCCAAGGTCAGGCGGACGGGCTGCCTGCCTGCCTGGCTGGCTGCCTGCCTGCCTGCCTGCCTGCCTGCCTGCCTGCTTGCCTGCCTGCCTGCCTGCCTGCCTGCATACCTGCTGCTAGCGCCACCCTACTCTAGCGGAAGGTGTGAGCACCACAGCTGACATCAGAGAATATTAAAGTTTTACTCCCAAGGCACTACGTGTGTGGCCCCTTCTAAGTATGTCGACTGGCGAGGCAACGCAAGGGAGCTACCCCATGTCTTCGTCTTCACCGTCAGTCACAGCTTTATATATATATATAATATTATATATATATATAATATATATTATATATATATATATATATATATATATATATATATATATATATGTGTGATGGCATTTGTATCAAACGACTGTAAGAAACCCATGATGGCATAACCAGGTAATATACCTACTTACAATAATAATTAACTAGCAAACATTCGAGACGTTTATGATGCCAATCAATCATCTTACAAGTAATAACTCACAGAAGATATTAGCTTACCTGTCGTCGTGACGAGGCCAACGTCTTGCTGACCAGCTCATTACTGGTATTTACATGACACGGGCGGCGTCCCTTGCTCTCCACGCACACACCTGTATCACCGTAAACCATATGAGTCATTATCTTCCTGGCTTAAACCTTCAGAGTTATTATCTTCCTGTCTTAAACCTTCAGTTATTATCTTCCTGTCTTAAACCTTCAGTTATTATCTTCCTGTCTTAAACCTTCAGAGTCATTATCTTCCTGTCTTAAACCTTCAGAGTCATTATCTTCCTGTCTTAAACCTTCAGAGTCATTATCTTCCTGTCTTAAACCTTCAGTCATTATCTTCCTATCTTAAACCTTCAGTCATTATCTTCCTATCTTAAACCTTCAGTCATTATCTTCCTGTCTTAAACCTTCACAGTCATTATCTTCTTATTATAAATTTTCACAGTAATTATCTTCCTGTCTTATCTCTTCAGTCATTATCTTCCTATCTTATATCTTCAGAGTCATTATCTTCCTATTTTAAACCTTCAGCGTCATTATCTTCCTATCTTAAACCTTCAGTCACACAACAAAAACATGAATACATGTGTCAATAACACTTCTCTAATAGAATGTAATATACATGGCATTATAAACTATTGATGGAATATCAGTTTAAAATTAATATTTTACTCTAGTTTGAATAGTGTATATGGAGCTAAACAAGCCTTCTGGCTTATACTAATTATGAATAATAATAATAATAATAATAATAATAATAATAATAATAATAATAATAATAATAATATGTTTTAACCCAGATCGATGCTTGGTATATGTATTTAAAACATGAACTGAATTAATTACATGAATATATGTAGTAGGAAGTTCAAAAAATAATTTAAGTAATGTGGACATGGGTGTGTGTGTGTTTGTGTGGCATATTTGTATTTATTTGATTGCTCATAGTTCACCAACTGCCATCTGTGAAGAAGTTATGAATACAGTGGTGAATGTCTCCAGTTTATATTGAATATTACACAAATTTTCACAAGACAACTCTTTCTATTCCACATAAGTTTCTCCTTAAGGTTTGTTGATATATAAAATACTCCAGAAATAGATATAGGCATTTTCTTCTTGGGCAGTGTCTCCAAGAGGAAGAAGACACCTTTCTGGGCAAGGTATTCCAAACGTTTTTAATCGCAGAAAAGAACCAAAGGCGGCGCGATCAATGCAGCTCTCTCACCTGCTGCTGTGTGGTTTATTCTGGAGAGGATGGCGGAGAGGTTGTGGCTTGTGGTGTTTGGAGTTTGCAGTTTGTGTCGGTAGAGTTTTAGAGGGAATTTTGTTGGAGGATTTGGAGGAGCTTTTATTGGGGAGGTTGAAAGTGCTTCTGTTGGAGGATTTGAAGGGACTTGTGTAGGGTGGGTTTGGAGGGTCATTTGTCGGTGTGAATTTGCAAGGGTTTGTGTTGGTAGGGGGTTTGGAGGTGTTTGTGTCGGTAGGGGTTTGGAGGTGTTTGTGTTAGCAGGGGTAAGGAGGAGCTTGCGATGACGGAGAGCTTGGAGGGGGCACTTGTTGGTAGCAGCTTGAATGAACCTTCCATGCGCAAATTGAAGTGAAAAGCCTAAGGTTAATTTTCGTCTTCTGGTACTACAGTATAGCGTGATGAAAAACTAAACAAATAAGCGGATTCTTGACCCGGACTCAAAGGAATACTCTGCAAGTAATATGATCTTAAACATTATTATGTGGAAGAATTTCTCACACCAACAGTATATTTCTTTACACACTTGCTACCCTCAATGTTACTGGTGTAATTCAAGAAGAGAAATACAAGAGATGCGATGAATAAAATGAATGCCTAAAGTAATGGCTCATTTAAAACTTTGGTAACTATTACATAGCACATAGTATAACTTAATGATACCGATTGACCTGGACTAGAAAATTTAAAGGTGTAAAATTTGTCTTCGTGAAATATTGAAAACTGTCTGAAATTAAAAGAAAAAGCTTGCATATGTATGTATATATAATATATTATATGTATATATATAATATATATGTATATAATATATATATATATATATAATATATATATAATATATATATATATATATATATATATATATATATATATATATATATATAAGAGAGCCCCGTTACCTAATGTCCCGCAACTCTGATGAGCCTGTCGGTCGCCCAGACGGAATCACGGTGAACCCCTGGAAGAATGGTAGACAGTTGGTGTGGGACTACACTTGCGTCTCAACTTTAGCCAATACCTATCTTGACTTCAGTGCTACTCAAGCAGGAGGAGCTGCCAATCACCGGGAAGCGGCCAAGTCACGTAAATACAGAGACCTTGAGCACCACTACAATTTTGTCCCCATTGCCTCAGAGACACTTGGTGCCTGGGGTAAAAGTGCTGCTAGCTTTTTGAAGGAGTTGGGGTCTAAGCTAATCGAAACAACTAGAAACCCTAGAGCTGCCAGTTTTCTTTTTCAGCGCCTTAGTGTGGCGATCCAGAGAGGAAATGCTCACTGCATCCATGGTTCCTGCCCGCCATCTGAGGAGCTGGAGGAGCTATACAATTTGTGACAAACAACCTTGTACCCTGCATGTAATCAATATTGTAACTTTTTTGTGTAATGACATTTTCAAATAAAGTTAGATAAATATACACACATACCAAAAGAATAGGGGTGGTAGAAGAAAATATCAAAGTGTTCAGTGAGGATCCACAAGGCCTTCTCTGAGTACTCTTTATTTTCTTCTCCGAGGCTATGAGTCCCTACACTTACACCAGAGGTAGCACCCCTTCTAGGTATATATAATATATATATATATATAGGTATATATAATATATATATATATATATATATATATATATATATATATATATACACACACTATATATATAAATATATATATATATATACATATTTATATTATAACATTATAATGCTGAAGACAAGATTTTATAAAGCTCAAACCATCACTTTATTAAGCTCAAAACCTGACTTAAAAAAACTCAGAACTTGACTTAATTAAGCTTAGCATTAGACCTAACGAAGCTCTAGACTGGAACAAACTGTACAAAGCTCAATATTGGGACTGATTAATCCCCTAGGCAACAACACAGTATAAAGCTGTGTTCCTACGCGTCACCCTAAAAAAATCAAGCAATAACAAAAACCCTACATTTTGCGTTTCTCTGTACTTCAAATAATGCTGAAAATATTCAATTAATTTAGCTTAACAAGGTGAATGTAGGACTGCCGATATTCGGGCATGAAAAACACCAATTTTTCGTGCTGACCAAGCCTAGCCAGGGGGCGAAAGGAGTAAAATAAAGGTTTGTCTAGTGGGGGTAATGAGTAGGCTTACTGATTATGCAATATCTAAAAAAAATGAATATGAGGTTAGCATCTAATACTAACATTATATGTATTGAGCGTGAAATGGAGCAGCATTACATACGAGATCAAATTTTGTCAAATATACACAAATTATTAGGCTACTCAACGCGAAAACACATATATATATATATATTTGACTAATAAATTAATAAGGAAATTACATTCTTCGGCGAGGAAAAGTATAATTAATACAAAAGTATATATATATATATATATATATATATATATATATAATATATATAAAATATATATAAAATATTTTATATATATATATATGTATATATATAAAAAGATATATATATATATATATATTATAATATAATATATATATATATATATATATATATATATATATATATATATATATATGCTCAATATCTCACCCTGTATAGTGAACAGGGTGAGAATAACTAGAGCTGCCTTACCCTTTATGTGGCTTTATACCTCAATAAACATATCTGAATTTGAATGATAGATCCTAGTAGGGTTCTAAATTATTACTGAAATAAAACGTTCAAACGAGTCTAGCGCAGAGGTAAGAAGCCTTTAGCATCAAGTTATAGACTAACATTAATCTAAGGCCTATTACATTCATTAATCAAAGGCTTGTTGCAGACTCATTAATCGAAGGTCTGTTATAGACGCATTAATGGAAGGCCTGTTCTAGATTCATTAATCGAAGGAACACTGATTTTTAAGAACCATGATCTCACTGTGAAATTTCCTTACCAACCACAACTACTTTAAGTATCCAAAGCACCTTGAAAAGGCCTGCAGATGGGGTTAATTGAGTTTTACCAAGGTAATATTTTGAAGTCTACGTTTGATACCAAGAAAGATCCCATTAAAATATGGAAAATGCAGTACATGGCGAGAATATGCACGCAGAATGTTTTCTTGTTTTTCTACAACTTTTAGTTGTGAATCCACATTATCGTACCTTATCCGAATTAATACATCCTTAACGTTCCAAATGATCATTATGTACCTGGTAGACAAGTTTTAAACTGCGTACCAACATGATAGATTCAGATATCCAAATGCTTATTCGCAAAAAAAGCAATCTAAAAATCATTAATAGGTCTGTAAAGTGTTTAGTTTGTTAAAATCATCTTCCTTCTCTTTAACTTGCATACATGAATCAGATTTTTTCACAAACGATTGCATTTTGCGGTATATTTAATAACAATTTACAGAATGCGGCCTTAGTAGAGGGCAGTTAACTTCAATGTGGTCTTCATATATGGAAGGTTCCCCACCTAAAGAAAAAGCGTTTAAACAACAGAACTTAGTGGGCCACATGAACTCTCATCCTGGTGTAAGATATCAAATCATATCCTAATGCTACACAGTATTATTCTTGTTCCATTTTTACCACCAACAATGTCACAATTTTTAGTAGGAAACAACATACAGTTTCCCCGGATTCTACCGGAACACATTTTCATTACAAGCTTCACCAAATGTCAGAACGGATTCTAGCAGTACATAAATGTTCAATAAATAGATAATAACAAGACAAAAAAACCGATGAAACGCTAGAAATAATTACAAAAAAAGCAGGGCTAAGAAAGTACTGCAACATAGCACTTCTAGGAAGTGTCATGATAGATTTCAGGGAGGACACCCACGCACTCAGCCATCGTTGTCAATTACCAAAAAAAAGGGGTTAACTCTGATCTAGCTTCGCTAAAAATAAGATTAAATGTAGGTTTTCATTTACTCGGTGTTCAAGATCATGTTTTGCCGTATGACAACATAACACAGCATCTTTACGAAGCGTCACTATAACTCATAGAAAGACGTAGAGCGATGCCAGTTGGAAGAGGAAGTTGTATACGTATTAACAGATCACAAAAGTAACGTTAATGAGAGGCGGAAGCAGTGACACGAGGGGGAGATAAGAGCCCGGCGTGTGAAAAGGAAAGGAAGAGTATTTGCCACCTCGCGCCGAACATTTAATCATCGTTTGGCACCAACCAACCATCACAAAACAATAATTATTATTATTATTATTATTATTATATTATTATTATTATTATTATTTTAATAAATGGTTTCTTTAGTTACCAAATGAGTGATTTCCAAATATGATGGGCCCTTGAAATTTGCTAAAGCTCATTTAAACAGAATGTAGGCATAACTGGGTGGTGAAACAAAATACAACTACCAATTCAGAAAGACAAGTTTTGATTTGAATGATCTTCGAGGAAGTGCTGGAGACACCCTGGGTGTCTCTCCCCGTACTCAAAATGATCTGACTTTTTTGGCAACTACTTGTTTTTATATAATAATTCACAACTCAATGTAATTTTCCTTAAGCAAAGGAGAGAGTTATTCGGTTGTTTTTATGACACTTACTGACCCTAATTCATTATACAGTATATATATATATGTATATAATACTTATCAAATATTATAGCTGAGGCTTCGAAGATGATCTCTGAGGGACGGTTAACTCGCATCTAGCTTCGTTAAAAATAAGTTTAAATGTAGGCTTTCATTTACTCGGTGTACAGGATCATGCTTTGTTTTTAATGATGTTGACTATTGTCCTTTTCTTGTTTTAGTATTGTTTTTACTGTGATACACTAACCAAAATATTCCACGCCATCCTCCAATAAACAGTAATAATAGGGACTGAAAGGCATGTGCTCAAGCACAAAATAAGTCCTATCGTACATGAGTAAGTCCATATTTGGAACGGCTTAACATTATAAAATGTGAAGTTCTCTTTACGTACAACAGTTCCAATTTCGTACATCTCCCAGTCGATATATGTACTGCTCATTAACGGATGGGTTTAATTGTAAATAATAATTTGAGGATGGGTTTAACTGTAAATAATAATTTGAGGATGGGTTTAACTGTAAATAATAATTTGAGGATGGGTTTAACTGTAAATAATAATTTGAGGATGGGTTTAACTGTAAATAATAATGTGAGGCTGGGTTGGATTGTTTATGATAATTTGAAGATGGAATGGATTGTTTATAATTACTAGAGAGAATGGGTTTGATTGTTCATTCTCAATCGAGGACAGGTTGGATTGGTTATATTAATTGAGGATGGGTTGGATTAGTCATAGTGTCATAATACTGTTCACTAATAAGATCATAGCCTAAGTCGAGTTATTTTACAGTATTACTTTCAGGTTCACAATAAACAATTTAATGCAAGTTGAAAATAGTTATACATGCAAACATCTGCACATATATAAATAAAGATATAATGCTTTATACTAATATATTATCATACCGGACGCTTCGAAACAGAATATAAACAAAATTACATTTCTTGACAATCAGGTATTAACAGATATAGAAACTGTAAAGGAGCCGAGGAGTTTAGAACATCAGTAATGTATATATGAAATGAAAATATTTATAACAAATTTGGAGCCCTTATAAAACATAAAATTTCTCCAAAATACACAATGCGATACAACCGTATTAGGCCTAAGCGACGAGGAAAACCATAAATAAATTCAAATACCTCCCCCTTTCTTATTTAGTGACACATATTTTGAGTCATTCTAATCGTTGATGTAATCATAGTTAGACGTCATAGACATACTGCATCCCAATGTGGCCAGAAATGAAAGCGGTTCCCAATGTAAAAGCAAGTTATCCAGTTTTTTTATTATTAGCAGTATTTTCTACCACAGACGTGGCCACACATTTACAATGCTAACCAGCATATATACATTTTCTTCTGTCCTCCATGGACAGGGTAAGAGATTTGTCAAACATAGAGTTCAGGGATTTATTGAACAATCAACCACAGAAGATAATTGTAGTGCTTTTAAAATGCTAGGCTAAGCTACATACGTAAAATACATAGATACACAGATTTATGTAGTTATCCAGTACCAGTAACATGTAGGCAGAGGCACACTGAGGTGTCTTGCAGCAAACTCCACCAGACCGCAGCACCACCGCCGCCGCTGCCGCCGCCGCCGCCGCCACCAACACGTCCACCACCATCGACCATGGTATGGCGCTTTCTCTTCATACTTCCCTTCCCTTCCAAAGGCCAATTCATAAACTATGTACAATTAACAGCTGTGGTTATTCTGCATTATTGGATCAATTTTTTTATCTTTCTTGTGTATATATATATACTGTATATATATATATATATATTATATATATATATATATATATATATATATATATATATATATATATATATATATACTGTATATATATATAGTATATATTTATATAATTATATATATATAATATTTACATATATAATATATATATTATATTCCCTCCAATGCGTTA
>WNGS01163947.1:6106871-6124528 GCA_020271785.1 Procambarus virginalis
TATTCTACAAATTCATAAACAACAAATTGCAGGTAAAGGATAATATTCAGAGGTGATAATGGAAATAGATTCACGGAAATGAAAAGGAATGTGTGAAACACTAAACGAAAAGTTCCAAAGTTGTTGTTGTACAAAATGAAATCTTTAGGGAACCAGACACAATAAGAATTCCAGAGAACAAACATAGAGCACATAGAGGTGACTAGAGACGAAGTGGAAAAAATGCTCAAGGAGCTAAGTAAGAACAAGGCAGTTGGTCCAGATGGAGTTTCACATGGGTTCTGAGAGAGTGTGCACCTGAGCTCAGCATTCCACTTAGCTGATTTTTCAGGCATCCCTGTTTACAGGAGTTGAGCTGATGTGTGGAAAAAGGCTAACATAGTTCCAAATCTACAAAAGTGGAAGCAGGGAAGACCCCCTTAATTATAGACCTGTATCATTGACAAGTGTAATAGTCAAAATATTGGAAAAATAATAAAAACTAAATGGGTAGAACACCTGGAGAGAAATGATATAATATCAGACCGACAGTATGGTTTTCGATCTGGAAGATCCTGTGTAACGAACTTACTCATTTTTATGATCGAGCAACAGAGATTTTACAGGAAAGAGATGGTTGGGTTGACTGCATCTATCTGGACCTAAAAAAGGCTTTCGACAGAGTTCCCCATAAGAGGTTGTTCTGGAAACTGGAACATATTGGAGGGGTGACGGGTAAGCTACTAACATGGATGAAAAATTTCCTAACTGACAGAAAAATGAGGGCCGTAATCAGAGGCAAGGTATCGGATTGGAGGAATGTCACGAGTGGAGTACCACAGGGTTCAGTTCTTGCACCGGGAATGTTCATTGTCTACATAAACGATCTACCAGAGGGATTACAGAATTACATGAACATGTTGCTGATGATGCTAAGTTAATAGGGAAGATAGAAACCTAGATGATTGTCATGCCCTTCAAGAAGACCTGGACAAAATAAGTATTTGGGCACACTTGGCAAATGGAATTTAATGTGAAAATGCCATGTTATGGAATGTGGAATTGGTGAACATAGACCCCACACAACCTATAAATTATGTGAGAAATCTTTAAAGAATTCTGATAAAGAAAGGGATCTAGGGGTGGTTTTAGATAGAAAACTGTCACCTGAGGACCACATCAAGACATGTGCGAGGAGCCTATGCTACACTTTCTAACTAAGAATTGCTTTTAAATACATGGATGGAGAAATATAAAGAAATTGTTCACGACTTTTATTAGACCAAAGCTGGAATATGCAGCGGTTGTATGGTGCCCTTATCTTAAGAAGCACATCAACAAACTGGAAAAGGTGCAACGACATGCCACTAAGTGGCTCCCAGAATGAAGGACAAGAGCTATGAGGAGAGGTTAGAGGCATTAAATATGCAAAACTAGAAGATAGAAGAAAAAGAGGCGATATGATCACTAGTACAAAATAGTAACAGGAATTGATAAAATCGACAGGGAAGATTTCCTGAGACCTGGAACTTCAAGAACAAGAGGTCATAGATTTAAACTAGCTAAACACAGATGCCGAAGAAAACGTAAGAAAATTCACCTTCGCAAATAGAGTGGTAGACGGTTGGAACAAGTTAAGTGAGAAGGTGGTGGAGGCCAAACCGTCAGTAGTTTCAAAGCGTTATATGACAAAGAGTGCTGGGAAGACGGGACACCACGAGCGTAGCTCCATCCTGTAACTACACTTAGGTAATTACACTTAGGTAATTACACAATAGAACCCTGCCTTTTTCTACAAATTTATTAAAAGAAAGTTGCATGTGAAGGCACTCGACCTCAAATGAGAATGGGGAACAGATTCATAGAGAATGAAAAGGAAATATGTGAAACTCTAAATGAACAGTTGCAAAGTGTGTTTGTGAAAAATGGGGTTTTCAGAGAACCAGAAACAAAACGACTTTCAGAGAACAGCATAGAGTACATAAAAGAAATGGAGTGAGAAAAATGCTAAAGGAGTTAAGTTGTAACAAAGCAGTTGCCTAGAGGGAGTTTCACCTTGGGTCCTGAAACAATACACACCCGAGCGGAGCAATATTTCCACGCGAATTAATTTTTCCGGCATATTTATGAACAGTAATCTTAGTAGCTATATAGAAAAAGGGAAACAGTTCCAGTCCACAAATATGATTACAGAAAAAACTCTCAAAATTATGTGGTAATTTTGTGGTAGCTCAAAAAAAGTGTGTTAATCAAAACATTAGGAAAAATAATTAAAACGAAATGAGTAGAACACCTGGAAAGACATTACATAATACATAATAACAGACAGACAGTTTGGTTTTCGAACAGAAAAATCCTATATAATAAGTTTGCTTAGTTTTTATAATAGAGCCACGGAGACCTTACTGGCAAGACATGGTTGAAATGTCTCCATTTATCAGGACCTGAAAAAGTCTTTTCACAGAATCCAACACAATAAATTGTTCTCGAAGCGGGAACATTCTGGAGGGGGGTGACAGGAAGACTTCTGATGTGGATGCAAAATTTTCTGACAGAAAAATGATGGCAATAATCAGAGGCAATGAATCAGACTGGATAAATGTTACTAATGGAGTATCACAGAGCTCATTTCTAGCATAAGTAATGTTCATCGCTATATAAACGATCTACCACAAGGAATACAGAACTATATGTACATGACTGCTGATGATGGTAAGCTATTAGGAAAGATACGAGAGTGAGGCGATTTCAGTGCCCTTCCAGATGACCTGGACAAAATAAGTGTATGGAGCAACAGTTGCCAGATGGAATTTAATGCGAATAAATCCCACGTTATGGAATGTGGTATAGGAGAAAATAGACCACACACAACCTACAAATTATGTGGAAAGGCATTAAAGAAGTCTGACAAAGAAAGAGAAGAATGTCACCAGAGACCCACATAAACGGCATTGAACGAGCATATGATAATGTTGAATTTGCCAAATTTGGAAGATAGAAGAAAAAGAGGCGATGTGATCAATATGTACAAAATAGAAATAGGAATCGACAAAATAAAGAAAATTTCTTGATATTTGCAACTTCAAGAACATGAGGTCGTAGACTCAAGATAAGGAAACAAAGCTGTTGAACAAACATTAGAACGTTCACTTTTGCAAACAGAGTTCGAACAAGTTAAGTGGGAAGGTGGTGGAGGCCAAAACCGTAATTAGTTTCAAAGCGTCATATGACCAAGAGTATTGGGAAGAAGGGACACCACGAGCGTAGTTCTCATCCTGTAACTACACTCAGGTAAGTACTAGAAAAACAATCTTAAAATAAAATCTTACATTCCAGAATACCTGGAAAGTAACTACGTAATAAAGGTCGGACAGTTTGTTTTTCGAACGAAAATGTCTTGTGTAATAAATGTACTTTGTTTCTACGATAGAACCACAGAAATATTGCAAGAATGGTAAGATGGAGCCGATTGCATATACCTAGACTTAACAAATTCTTTGACAGAGTTCCCCACAAGAAACTCTTCTCAACGTTAAAACCATTGGAGGAGTGACAAGCGGAATTCTAAATTTGATGATAATTTTTTTACTTTTTTATTTATTTTTTTTACTGGAGCTTCAAGAACAAGAAGTCATAGATTCAAATAAAGGAAACAAGATGCCAAGTAAATAAAAGAAGTTCCATTTTGCAAACATGGTGGCAGACTGTTGGACCAAGTTAAGTGGGAGGGCGGTGGATGGAAAAACAGTCAAGTTTCAAAGTGTTATACGACAAAGAGTACTGGGAAGACGGAACACCACGAGCGTAACTCTCATCCTGTAACTACACTTAGGTAATTACACACACACAGGAAGGAGCAGCAAAACTGCTTCATAACCACGACAGGAGGAAAATATTAGCAAACGATCAGAAAACAGCAAAGAGGAAGAAACTAACGGGAAAATACAGGAAGAGCGCAGAGAACAAAACTGAACATTTCAAGTAATTCAAGATTGCATGTGACAGCTTCCTGACAAGACGAGATGTCATTATCTAACCGATGAAGGGCAAAAAACTGTTGAGTACAAAACGTAACAGCTTATTTGTAAACAAAACAAAAAATTAGATAAGAGAAACAACTTGAGGATCCGAGTGAATTAGGGCAGTTTGGACAGACTGCTCCACGTGGATTATAAAAGTAATCTAGATTCTGAATAAGCCGCTCATGGCAATAATTAATCAAAGAATTCCTTGAAACTGGGGAACATCCAGAGGACTACAGGGGGTGACAAATATAGTTTGTTTCTTCTAGAAAAGTAACAGATACGAGATACTAAACTAACAGACTGTTAAAAAATGATATATTTTGTAGCACAACAGCAGTATTGCTTCTAGGTAGACAAATCATCCTTAGCAGACATAAATTTCTGTGCCAAGATAACGAAAATCAGGAAGAAAAAAGAAGGCTAAACAGACTGCATATTCCTAGACTGCCAGAGAGGCGTATTTAGGGCACCAAGCGAGTGACAAACATATAAACTGGAGAAGGTGGCTTGAGATATATGAAGAAATGTGAAAACAGAGTGTGATTGTGACAGGGAAGTTATCGGATTAGAGAAATGTAACAAGTGGGGTCCCGGATGAGTCGGTCCTAGATCTCCTCTTGTAGTTAATGTATGTAAATGATGTAATTCAAGAAATAGGTTTCTTTATGTCGAAGTTTGCAGCTGACGCAAAATGAAACGATCATGGCAAAGGAAGACTACAAAATGCCACAGGAAAATCTCGATAAACTCTAGAATCAGTATGAGAATTGGCTAATAGATTCCAATCTTAGAAAATGTAAAGTAATGCTGATTGGAATAGGTGTAAGAAGAACAGATGATCACAGCAAAATCAGAGGAAGATATCGACTGGCATCAGAGAAGAAGTAGTAAATATAATGCCAAAGAATTCGCTGGTATCATACATTAAAATAATAACATTAGAAACATAGGAAAACTTGGCAACCCTAAGAACAACATTCAAGAAGCTAGCCAAGACTTCTTTCAGGGAGCCGTATACCCTCTCTATAAGGCCAGTACCAGATTATATAGCAGCAACCTCAACAACTTAAAAAGTGTTCAGAGGTTTGCATTTATTCTGGTACCAAAACTATGAGAAATGGAATATAAGAATAAGCTAGGGCAATTTAACCATACATAACTGGAGGATGTGAGAACTCAATGAGACATGGTCGAAACATATAACATACCTAGAGGAATAGACAAGGCCAAGCTGTTTAAGCGGAACAACAAGAGAATGCAACGACACAGATGAAGCTAACATATTAACATACATTTCACTGTTAATTTAAGTCATGAGGGATGTCAATGTAAGAAATCTAGAGAAGCAAGTAAACTTTGTATAAAAGTTTAATTTGAGTAATTGGAATATTTATAATTTAATGAGTGCAGATGTTACAAATCTGTCAACAGTGACAGAAAGAGATTTCTGTAGACGTGTTAAACATTGCATTGATAAGTGTTACAGAACACTGTTAAATGTGAATATCAACATAAGTCATTAGTGGTGGCGAATGAAATTCTACGTGTGAAATCAATATGAACGGCAAAGTACCGTAGGTCGATCAGTTATAATGCCTAGAACATATGATTAAACAAAAAGAAGAGGAATTCGTGCCAGCCAAGTTGAGAGTAAGTTGAACGCGGGAAGGAAAGTGTCTTGTACAACGAAGGTAAGAAATAACAAGAAAGTAATACTTGCAGCCACAAGTCTGCATGAAGTGATGGTTGCCTCCTTTACAGGTCTCTCTACTAAACTAATAGAACAAAACGCGAATTGTTTTATTGGGTACCATAGTTCATATTTTGTACATTTCATCCATAGTAGCTACAAGCACTATAATACTTGGGAAAGTGGGTTGCAGTAATCTTCTATCGCTATATTATTCACCTTTTCCTTTCTTTGAAATTTTAGCAGTGCAATCGACTCGACCCAATGGTCCCAGGTTCGATTCCAGCACAAGACTAGACGTCTGGGTTATAAATAGCTGTTGTGAGTTACATCTTTACCAATAATAATGAATTAATTAGCTGAAGGTAGCACACTGGTACCTTTGATACTCCAAACGAAAACAATATTAACTTTTGACAAACTTATCTAGAATTTACCTGAACATAAAAATAATTACCTAAACAATAATACGAAGCTCAGTATTGATAAATATTATAAGAAGTTCATAGGGTAAGACTGCTATAGTATTTAATAAAACATTTAACTGAGATCAAAAATACCAAAGTATACCAATATTGAATAATTTTAACATTTTTACAAGAATGGAAATGGATTGTAATTGATCAATTAGAGAAACGTTCCGAAACTTTGGTAAAATTTTATAATTATTTTTAGAACAGCATTAAATGCCATGTAATGATGTGAGCTTTCTAAACACACAATTCCAAGTGCCATTTGTTTTTTCTAGTCAAAGTCGAGAGAGACACTTCCCAAGAAATTCACGATGATGCTTGATGAGCATGTATATCAAAATCTCAGCCTTCTTCACAATAACCCTCAAAAATAAAATTATTCCTATCAAAAATAGAATTCCAAAAATTGACAAATATCAACGTAACTGGCTATCTTGAGGTTATCTTGAGATGATTTCGGAGCTTTAGTGTCCCCGCGGCCCGGTCCTCGACCAGGCATCCACCCCAGGAAGCAGCCCGTGACAGCTGACTAACACCAGGTACCTAATTTACTGCTAGGTAACAGGGGGCATAGGGTGAAAGAAACTCTGCCCATTGTTTCTCGCCGGCGCCCGGGATTGAACCCGGGACGACAGGATCACAAGTCCAGCGTGCTGCCCGTTCGGCTGACCGGCTTCCAAATGGCAACGAAATCTCTAGTAACAATCCAAAATTGAAAATAACCAAATCCCTAACTGAAGTGTCCAGCACACTAAAAACTCCACTTAAAACTGTAAGGTAACTTCCGGAATGCATATACGTAAACCTAAAATATTAACTTAAAATTAGTCGAAAATTTCTCTGGGTTCACAAGAGTAGACCTAAAATATTAACCTAAAATATCAAGTAATTTCTTTGAATTTACAAGAGCAATACCAAACAGGATCTTAGATAATTTTTAACGCACAATTCTATCAGAATTCATGAGTATAACTACTGATGAATCTAATATGTGCACCAGCCGATTTGAAATGACAAAAAAAAGAGTACACCTAATACTACTACCTTAACTCTACTAGTGGTGGCTCAAGTGAGGGTGGCAAGACAGACATGTGAGCCAGCCATATGTAAGTCAAGATGTTTACATATACCGGGGGAGGGGAGAGGGTGGAGGAGGAGGACGCGGACCCCTCCAGCTTAAGCATCCTGTCCGCATTTTGTCTTATTTTCTCAAAACTATTTGCAACTTAAATTCACTAGCTGATAGAATCTGCAAACAGAGATAAATGTTCCGTTACACCAATCCACTCGGTATCTTTAACAAAGCTTATATTAATAATTGATTAATTACTAAACAAAGAATGCCTTACTAATACCATTAATTGTACATGATAATTTGGTATAGAAAATGTTATAATACATATTATACAGCAAACGAAGCGATGCTAAATAAAAGAAATATTATATTTAACAATATATTATATACTGCATATATATATATATATATATATATATATATATATATATATATATATATATATATATATATATATACATATATATATATATATATATATATATATATATATATATACACGGTAACAATAATAATTAAGATATGAAAATTCTAAAATACTTTTAAAATGAGATTGAGACAAAAATCTATTACAAGTCTCTGGTTTAATCATACTCAATAAGTGCTGTTTTTTTATAAATATTGAAAGTATGGGACATTAATTTTAAATTATCACAAATTTTATTAATCTCTGTCACGTATCAAATATCAAATTACACTTAAAGGTCTACTCATTCAAAAAAACACATATTATTCCTGAATGTATGTATGTATGTATGTATGTATGTATGTATGTATGTATGTATGTATGTATGTATGTACGTATGTATGTATGTATGTAATACATATGTATGTATGTTTGTATGTATGTATGTATGTGTGTACTCACCTAATTGTGCTTGCGGGGTTGAGCTCTGGCTCTTTGGTCCCGCCTCTCAACTGTCAATCAACTGACGTACAGATTCCTGAGCCTACTGGGCTCTATCATATCTACATTTGAAACTGTGCATGGAGTCAGCCTCCACCACATCACTGCCTAATGCATTCCATCTGTTAACTACTCTGACACTGAAAAAGTTCTTTCTAAAGTCCCTGTGGCTCATTTGGGTACTCAGTCTCCACCTGTGTCCCCTTGTTCACTACCACCCGTGTTAAATAGTTTATCTTTATCTACTCTGTCAATTCCTCTGAGAATTTTGTAGGTAGTGATCATGTCTCCCCTTACTCTTCTGTCTTCTAGTGTCGTGAGGTGCATTTCTCGTAGCCTTTCTTCGTAACTCATGCCTCTTAGTTCTGGGACTAGCCTAGTGGCATATCTCTGAACCTTTTCAAGCTTCGCCATATGCTTGACAAGGTACGGGCTCCATGCTGGGGCCGCATACTCCAGGATTGGTCTTACATATGTGGTATACTGTGCTGGGTGTTCCCTGTCCCTCAACAGCACTATGCTTAACGAGTTCGTCACTGCTCAAGTTCATATTCAATAAACCCTCCACCTTGCTCATAGTGACTCTCAGTGAAACATGCCACACTTTCCGTCGGCTGTGTTGCTCTCGTGTCCACACAACAACCCACACTCTTTACCTGCTTACCTATCCTCCTAAGCGTTTGAAGACTTGCTTAAGGAAATTTTCACTGGATGTTATTATGATTCACTTGAGTACACTAGCTCAGCTGCAAACAATGCACCACTAAATAAGATTCTTTTGCAGCCTAAACACCTAGAAAAGACTCATCAAATAAAGCCAATAGGCAATCCTGCTGTAATAGCCCTTAAGGGAAAAAGCTGCTTCAACTTTAAAAAAAACTGCAACAACCGTGATTGTAATTCTCTCTCAGCCTCACGAACGAGACCATCGGTATTTATTTGTACCTATTAAATCTGTAATCCTTGGTCTCTATGGTAAGAGTGCCAAGAGCTTTCACTAAGATTTGGGTTCCAAACTCATTGAAAAAACTGGAGACCCAAGGGAGGTCTGCTTCCTTTTCCAGCGCCTTAGTGTGCCGATTCAGATAAAAATGTCTACTGCATACTTTGGATCCTGCTCGGTATTAGAGTTCTGGAAGATCTACTTCATTTGACACCTGTATGGTATTATTTTTTTTAAATAAATTAATTTTGTTTAATGAAGTCATAGATAACTAAACAAATTTTAACATTGTCATCAAGAAGAAAAATTCCCACTGAATGTACAATAAAGCTAAACAAAAGTTTTGGGTGGTACAGACAAAATACAGGTTAATAACCCGCATCCTATAACGTTACTTCGAGTGCCTTTTATTCTCTTCCCTTTGGTAAGAGTCCTACCTAGTTTAATCAGAGGTTGGCCTCCTGTACAAATACACACACACACACACAAACGCAGACGATGAGTCACAATAACGTGGCTGAGGGTATGCTGACCAAACCCCATATCATAAAACGAAGCAACGACGACATGTGGGTTTATCTTGGACCACTATCACGTCGCGTGTTGCCTTAATAATGATCACACAACTTGATAATGGTCCAGGACACAACGAAACGTCGTTGTTTCTTCATATTCTGACGTGTGCTTTGGTCATCACACATTTAACACCTCCAGCCTCTCCTCGTAGCTCTTGTCTTTCATTACCTGTTGATTGACGGTTGAGAGGCGGGACCAAAGAGCCAGAGCTCAACCCCCGCAAGCACAACTAGGTGAGTACAATTAGGTGAGCACACAAGCACATACAAATTATGTAAAATGGCTTTAAAGAACTCTGACAAAGAAAAGAGATCTAGGGGGTGAACTATCACCAGAGGATCACATAAAGAGCATTGTGGGAGATTTCGATGCTAAGCTTTCTAACTTCAGGATCGCTTTTACATAAATGGACAATGAATTATTAAAAGAAACTATTCACGACTTTTGTGAGACCAAACCTGGATTATACAGCAGTTGTAGGGTGCCCATATCTCAAGAAGCACATCAACAAATTGGAAAAGTGCAGACATGCTACTAAATGGTTTCCTGAACTGAAAGACAAGAGCTACCAATTTAAATTTGCCAATGCTAGAAGACAGTAGAAAAATAGGAGATATGATTACTACAAACAAAACGGTGAAAGGAACAAAGAGGAATTAAAAAAAAACTTCACTTCAAGAGCAGGAGGTATATATTAAAAATAAGGATGCAAAGATACCGAAAATGTATTAGAAAGTTCGCTTTTTGCGGAGTGGTAGACGGTTGTAACAAGTTAAGTGAAAAGGTGGTGAGAAAACCGTCAGTAGTTTCAAAGTGTTATACAAAGAGTACTGGGAAGACGGGACACCCCGAGCGTAGCTCTCATCCTGTAACTACACACACACATGCAGAAAATTTATATATATATATATATATATATATATATATATATATATATATATATATATATATATATATATATATATATATATATCTCCTTTAATCTTTCAAAGCCACCCTCAGATAATATAATCAGTAACAAATATTGAACAAGACTAAAACAAGAAGAATCTAGTTCAACACTGATAACTTTACCTGAGGTCAGCTATACAGATAAATAATACAAGAGAACCTACATTTTTAAAACTAAATTACAATTAATTTGACCTTTCAAGCCTAACATGGAACCTCTTTATCAAGGAGATAGAGAATGAAAAGAAGACAAGAGAAGACAAAATTATAATTAATCATAGACTCCAATAAAAAAAGGAAACGCATTCCAGCTTAATAAAGTAGATTATGTTATCAAAGAGAATAATTCCCCGCCTAAATACTGATATATGAAACGTTAAAATATAAATCAATTAATAAAAAAATCAATATTCACAAAAATTAAATCAAAATAGCTAGGACCCCAAAAAAATTAATGTAAAGTATTATCAAAAGGCACTAAACCAAAACGGTTATAAAAGACATTAAGCTTGTGGTGAAATATTGGGCTACCACTTCATGTCTACTACACATCTACAAACTCCTCAAAACACACAAATCAAACATATCACTGCCAAACAATATCTAGAACAGCTCATGTTCCTTGAGCCATGAAACGGTTAATTTGGTTAAACAAACTTCCTTTACCATTTTCTTGAGCAAACATTTAACATGTCTATGATATAAAATCAATGAATTATTGCGTAAAGTATGCAGCTTACAGAACTCAAGAGTCAGAAATGTCGAACATGGATGTTAATATTTCATCCTTAAAAAGAGTGCCCAGAGGCTGTTTTACAATAGCACTGCTACTGTGAGCCCACAGTTAATGTTCTCATGTGGGCCCACAGCTAATGTTCTCAAGTGAGCCCACAGCTAATGTTCTCAAGTGAGCCCACAGCTAATGTTCTAGATGATGTTCAATGACAGAATGAATCGTCTCCAAGAGTGCCCACAGAGGATATTCATCTGCAGAATTCATCAAGCCATAAGAGCCACCGGTATGCTGTTCAACAACAGAATTCATCCCCCAACAGTGCCAACAGATGGTGTTCAACTACGGGATTTATCATCCCGAGGAGTGCTCAAAGATGATGTTCAACTACAAAATTAATCATCCCCAAGAGTACCCACAAATGCTGTTCAACTACAAAATTAATCAGCCCCCCAAAAAAGTGCCCATTGATGATGTTCAACTACAGAATTAATCAGCCTCTCAAAAATGCCCATGGATGTTCAACTACAGAATTAATCAGGCCCCCAAAAGTGCCCATAGATGATGTTCAACTACAAAATTAATAATTCCCAAGAGTACCAATAAATGCTGTTCAACTACAGAATTAATCAGCCCCCCAAACGTGCCCATTGATGATGTTCAACTACATAATTAATCAGCCCCCCCAAAATTGCCCATAGATGATGTTCAACTACAGAATTCACTGAAATTAAACAAGTGGGATATCCAAAATAAGCTCCCACTAGCAATACTGAAACTCATTGCTCTCATAATGAAATATTTCGAATACGTTTTACTGCTCAAATTAAACCATCTGATGTGATTAGGTACCGGCACGTAGATCATAAGTAAAATACAGTACTCTTTGGAAAAATTCTCGTAGGTTTTGTTAATTGTTTTAACGACTCAATAATTAATTCTATCAACTCAATTTTATCGACTCAATTTTAGGTAGACAGGGAAGATAAGGTGAATACTTGCTATTTTTGTTATATCTAATTATGAAAAGTTGCTTAAGAATTCAACATCTAATTATGAAAAGTTTCTTTAGAATTCAATATCTAATTATGAAAAGTTGCTTAATAATTCAATATCTAATTATGAAAAGTTGCTTTAGAATTCAATATCTAATTATGAAAAGTTGCCTAAGAATTCTATATCTAATTATGAAAAGTTTCTTTAGAATTCAATATCTAATTATGAAAAGTTGCTTAAGAATTCAATATTTAATTATGAAAAGTTGCTTTAGAATTCAATATCTGATTATGAAAAATTGCTTAGAATTCACTGTTATGGAAAGTTACTCGTGCAGGGGATTATGTAGTCTTCAATATCTTAGTATTAAAGTACTAATCAAAATTCTAAAGAACATGGAATCTCTTTGTTAATGGCGACATACAAAATGTTTGTGTGAATAATTACAAAGCATAAATATATATCATATATTTTAAGAATATTTAGCTAATTATTTAATGTAACTAAAATTGCTGGTAAAAGTGTTTTAAAAGTGCAGGTAAAATATAGACACAGTAAGATACCAAGAAGTTAAAACAATACAAAAATAAAAGCCTATTGCTATCCCGCCCAACTAAGAATTAAGTTCCATTAACATAAACATATATCGAAAAACTAAATATTCAGATGTCATAAATCTAAATAAAGGTGGAAATAATCTAATGAATGTAAATGAAACATTAAAAACAAAATTAACAAATGAGTATAAAATCTAAAGCAGAAACTGTCACTGGTCTAATGAGTAACAGACTGGGAAAGTTATCATCGTCTGTCTGGTTGGTGAGTGGAAATATCTGTTGTCCATAAGATATGTATCTCCAAGCTCACCAAAATTCGAACATATTCAGAGTAAAAATCATTACACTGCGATTATTTATGATACAATATATTATAAATAATCTCAACCATCATCATTTTTCTTCTTTTTGCAACTATGTGGCCCAACATACATGCATAGACCTAATGGACACATTGTATAATTTGGTACTATTTATTTTATAGTACCGAAAAATAAGGCTAAAAACCAAACTTAAATATTTCTAGGCCTAGTATAACACATATAGGTACCATATTAGGCCACAGATAGCGATTATTAGACCTAGGGAGGTTAGGTTAGGTTAGGTTAGGTTAGGTTTTCTTTGCAACATCAGTACAAATACTTTTCCAGTTTGTCCAAATTTAATAGCACCGATTTCAATTATTTAATTGCCTTTTATGTCAAGCTCATATCGTCGTTACTATAAGTACCACCTAAACAGAAGTGCTCTATTTGTCCCTGCAGGATCGAGACCTAGCTCTTGGACCCCGCTTTTCCAGCCGTTCGTTGTCTAATGCAATGACTCCTGGCCTATTTCTCTATCATAACTGCTTTTAAAGTTATGAATGGAGTTAGCCTCTACAACCTGATTCTTTAGGTCATTCCATATACTCACAACCCTAATGCTTGTGTGTGCGCGCGCGCGCTTATCTGTTTGTTTTCTTTCATGAATATTCAAAGTAAAAGTATAGAGCCCGACGATGTAGTAAGTCTTCTGGCAGGAGAAACTTTAGGACGGAAGGGAAGGGGAAGGAGGGGTGTGAGTCAGGATCAAGTTGGCATACCCTTCTAGTAGTGAAGACTTAAAGTTCGGGGTGGTGGGGACGCCGTATGGGGGAGGGGAGGGGAGGTGTAGGAGACGAGACGGTGGTGGGGTCGTTTTCTGGCAGGGGAGACTTGAAGAGTGTGAGAGAGTGAGAGGGAAGAGGGGGAGCGAAGGATAAAGCCGGGAGATGGAGAGAGAGAGGACGAGGAGGGTGGCGGAAGGGAGTAAGCTAGACGGACCCTTTGGCTCGCTTTATGTAGGTTATCTTGTGAGTTGTAGGGTCCAGTTGCGTGTCCTGCACTGGCTTGTGGCCGCCTCTTGTGTCATGGGTCTTCCCGCCTGCTTTGTTGTCTCCCTCGAGTTGCTGTGCTGTAAATTATATCATGTATCTGGAGGTTCATGCTGTGTCGCCGGGTCTCTCTCCACTCAACGCTCTTGCGCTGATATAATCTTGGTGATCTTGTGAACCCAGATTTAGGTTAAAACCCGTCAATGATATTCGGACATAAAAATATATGATAATGAGTTCAACAAGATCTTGTGAGGTCTTTTTGAGGCATAATGAGGGCGTTAGTTAGTTAGTAATTATATATAACTTAAAGCATACACAGCTGGTATATATATATAATAATATATATTACAGCATACACATTTTTGATTAAATGATAATTGTTAAAATTTATTCATTCAAAAACATTATTATTTTTATTAATTTTTCATCGCCAAACTTAAGGAAGATAAATATCTGTTGAATATTGTAAATCAGGATTCAAGTTAAATTGTAAAATGTTAAAATAATTGGGCCAATAATAACAGCCAATTATTAATAAAATTAATTACAAATATCCGGCTATTTCACTATGTTAAATTATTAACACCAATGTATTTAAGAAGCTTAAATCTTATTCCACTGAATATTATCCTCCAGAGCCTAATTACATATTTAAAATAAAATCGCCAAACTTAAGGAAGATAAATATCTGTTGAATATTGTAAATCAGGATTCAAGTTAAATTGTAAAATGTTAAAATAATTGGGCCAATAATAACAGCCAATTATTAATAAAATTAATTACAAATATCCGGCTATTTCACTATGTTAAATTATTAACACCAATGTATTTAAGAAGCTTAAATCTTATTCCACTGAATATTATCCTCCAGAGCCTAATTACATATTTAAAATAAAATCTGTAGCCTATTGACTTTAGTGTAATAAATGATCCAATTTACAGACAGTTGCCCTTACTTAGATTATCAGAGTCTTGAACGGCAGACCGCACA
Source organism: Procambarus virginalis (assembly GCA_020271785.1). Lineage (NCBI taxonomy): Eukaryota > Metazoa > Arthropoda > Malacostraca > Decapoda > Cambaridae > Procambarus > Procambarus virginalis. Next base: position 6,122,125 of record WNGS01163947.1, read on the forward strand.
AGCAGCAGCAGCAGCCTGCAGCTTTACGTACGTGGCCTCCAACACCCACAATAAGGAAGGATTACAGAGACACCTACCTGCTGTCCAACTAGTACTCTGGAGTCCTTCCTTATTGTGGGTGCTGGTGGCTCAGTAGGTACAACTGCCGGCTGGTACTTGTGTCTTCTGCAGTTCAAGTCTCCAATGGTTCAAGTGAATTAAATGTTATTATCCACGATTTATATATATATATATATATATATATATATATATATATATATATATATATATATATATTATATATATATATAAGGAACAAATTTATTGTTCGCCAACAAATACATTATTTATTTGCTGTTCATTAATTGGTACAGTAGAGATATTTCTATAAATTAACAATTCACATAGAATATCTCAAGATTAAAATTTCGCATAAAAAAAAAATGTTAAAAACTGCACTAATTCTGACACGCAGTGGTACGCCTAAACTTAAATTCTCGAAGATATTTTCGAAATTATGATTTAGTTCTATATCTTAAATATACTGATATTCTGATATGCAAAAAAAATGATACTCGTTGTTTGTTGTAAGAGGGTGATGGGGGTTACTGCAGCATGCACAAAGGTGGATGAGGAAACCTGTTTGTCTTGCCCACCCTCGTCTAACAATCTACTTCCAGGAACCTCCGAACACCACAAATAGATGTCAAGACACAGCCAAACTTAGGTCATCCTCATCCTGGTTGAAATAATGTTAAGTGGTGACGGTATGAATGACGCAAAACGCAAACGTTATACACTTGTCATCACGGTAGCCTCGTGGCTTCATCACGCAACGGCAACCACCTTAACAAAACATCGAACCCAAGGAGCGTTTTACATGATAAAGCGTTCCAACAGTCATGCAGGGGAGCAGTAGTGTCCAAGGTCAGGCGGACGGGCTGCCTGCCTGCCTGGCTGGCTGCCTGCCTGCCTGCCTGCCTGCCTGCCTGCCTGCTTGCCTGCCTGCCTGCCTGCCTGCCTGCATACCTGCTGCTAGCGCCACCCTACTCTAGCGGAAGGTGTGAGCACCACAGCTGACATCAGAGAATATTAAAGTTTTACTCCCAAGGCACTACGTGTGTGGCCCCTTCTAAGTATGTCGACTGGCGAGGCAACGCAAGGGAGCTACCCCATGTCTTCGTCTTCACCGTCAGTCACAGCTATATATATATATATATATATATATATATATATATATATATATATATATATATATATATATATATATATATATATATATATATATATATATGTGATGGCATATGTATCAAACGACTGTAAGAAACCCATGATGGCATAACCAGGTAATATACCTACTTACAATAATAATTAACTAGCAAACATTCGAGACGTTTATGATGCCAATCAATCATCTTACAAGTAATAACTCACAGAAGATATTAGCTTACCTGTCGTCGTGACGAGGCCAACGTCTTGCTGACCAGCTCATTACTGGTATTTACATGACACGGGCGGCGTCCCTTGCTCTCCACGCACACACCTGTATCACCGTAAACCATATGAGTCATTATCTTCCTGGCTTAAACCTTCAGAGTTATTATCTTCCTGTCTTAAACCTTCAGTTATTATCTTCCTGTCTTAAACCTTCAGTTATTATCTTCCTGTCTTAAACCTTCAGAGTCATTATCTTCCTGTCTTAAACCTTCAGAGTCATTATCTTCCTGTCTTAAACCTTCAGAGTCATTATCTTCCTGTCTTAAACCTTCAGAGTCATTATCTTCCTGTCTTAAACCTTCAGTCATTATCTTCCTATATTAAACCTTCAGTCATTATCTTCCTATCTTAAACCTTCAGTCATTATCTTCCTGTCTTAAACCTTCACAGTCATTATCTTCTTATTATAAATTTTCACAGTAATTATCTTCCTGTCTTATCTCTTCAGTCATTATCTTCCTATCTTATATCTTCAGAGTCATTATCTTCCTATTTTAAACCTTCAGCGTCATTATCTTCCTATCTTAAACCTTCAGTCACACAACAAAAACATGAATACATGTGTCAATAACACTTCTCTAATAGAATGTAATATACATGGCATTATAACTATTGATGGAATATCAGTTTAAAATTAATATTTTACTCTAGTTTGAATAGTGTATATGGAGCTAAACAAGCCTTCTGGCTTATACTAATTATGAATAATAATAATAATAATAATAATAATAATAATAATAATAATAATAATAATAATATGTTTTAAACCCAGATCGATGCTTGGTATATGTATTTAAAACATGAACTGAATTAATTACATGAATATATGTAGTAGGAAATTCAAAAAATAATTTAAGTAATGTGGACATGGGTGTGTGTGTTTTACTCCCCCACTCCCAAACCATTTTAATTCCCAATATGCATTTCC
>WNGS01163947.1:6143332-6163508 GCA_020271785.1 Procambarus virginalis
ACATGCCATATACCTGAGTAAATACATGCTATATACCTGAGTAAATACATGCCATATACCTGAGTAAATACAGCATATACCTGAGTAAATACATGTTATATACCTGAGAAAATACATGCCATATACCTGAGTAATACTGCCATATACCTGAGTAAATACATGCCATATACCTGAGTAAATACATGCCATATACCTGAGTAATACATGCTATATACCTGAGTAAATACATGCTATATACCTGAGTAAATACATGCCATATACCTGAGTAAATACATGCCATATACCTGAGTAAATACATGTTATATACCTGAGTAAATACATGTTATATACCTGAGTAAATACATGCCATATACCTGAGTAAATACATGTTATATACCTGAGTAAATACATGCTATATACCTGAGTAAATACATGCTATATACCTGAGTAAATACATGCTATATACCTGAGTAAATACATGCTATATACCTGAGTAAATACATGCTATATACCTGAGTAAATACATGTTATATACCTGAGTAAATACATGCTATATACCTGAGTAAATACATGCTATATACCTGAGTAAATACATGCCATATACCTGAGTAAATACATGCCATATACCTGGGTAAATACATGCCATATACCTGGGTAAATACATGCCATATACCTGGGTAAATACATGCCATATACACGTACAGTACTTTCCTCCCTAACTGTCGGGAAACATATATCTGATCAGTACAATCTCTTCCACTTAGAAATCTGTCGTTCTCATCTCTGACTAATTTCTCAGTTATTTTCTGTACTTTTCAAATCACTATTCAGCTCTTCACGTTACCCGCTGTAATTATGAGATTTGTCTCTGTAGTTGTCTCGCTCGATACGTTCACTCAAATATTTATATAAAAGTACAGTACAATCGCCGCACTTTTCCAATCTGACACGGCATCACTTTCACCTGCTTTCTGGCAAAATCTTTAAACCCATTTCATTCCCTTTTATACTGTACATGGCATTTAATAATTTCTGCATCATCAATACCTGCAGTTTCCCCCTATTTCAGCATTTATACTGATAAATGTTTGTCTTCCGTGTACATCACTACTAACGAGCAATTCTGTATTCTTGCTCTGGCCAAACTAATCATCTTCACACTTGTACATACTTGTCTCAGTCTCATCGGTTCCACTCATTATATTTTTAAAGGGTTCCTTCCATCTTCTTCTCATTCTTCTTCGCCAGTAAGTATTTCCTATGTTTACGGCCAACATTTTTAATATTTTTATCATTTTTGTTTTTGTGGGTTTGTTTTAGAATAAACAAAATAGACAAAACGTTGTCCATGCAAAGTAGAAGTAATCCAATTACATATAATTGACTGATATGGAAGAGACAGAAGGACACCTGTTTATGGGGTACACAACTACCTAGGCCCTGAGAGAAGATAGCACAGCATAGAAGTAGCGACTGAAAGGAGAAAGAGAGAAGCAACTTTATATTGGGAAGCAAACCGATATAAGATTTAAGGTCAGGTGAACTGACAAGACGAACAGCTTTCCACTGAATTGCATCCATGAGTTTGGTATAGTGATGGAGGTACCCTGTACGTGAGAGTCTAGACATGGACTAATGAGACGTTTTCGGAAAGATGCAGAGATGTGGTCAAAGATCCAGATTAATCAGGAGGTAAGATGGACCATATATGAGTAAGATACAAGAGAAGATACCATACATAAACCAAACTGATGATCAGAGAGAAGGTTAAGGATAGATTCAAACACTATATAATGGAGGTGAAAGCAATTGGATGATAGACTGAAGGATTAGAACGGAAAACATTTTGGAGGAAAAGAGCCTAAAAAACATAATTCGGAAAGGAAAGGAAAGGTTTAGAAGGCTAACAGCAACGGCGAAACTATGGAGTATTGGGGATAGTTGACTTATCTAGTCAAGACTTCGTTAATAACTCTAGTCAATAACGAAGAAAGTTGAGAGGCAAGACTCATCGTCTATGCCTTAAGTTCTCTGGATGTTCAATAGGTGAAGGGTTTTGAGAACCAACTTAGGTGGGATGAAATGCTGAAGCCTAGAACTGATCAAAGGAGAAACCAGAGGGTAAGCCAGAGTGATCGAACACAAACAAGACAAAATGCCACATAAGTTGGCTTTGTCTGAAGGAAAGGCAGCTACGGAACAATAATAATAAATCATTGGAGGAAAAGATTATCTTACATACAACTATCATGTTATAAGAATATTTTCGAGATGTTCTTCTTAAAGCCTTTAACAAAAACTCATCTCTCCACGTACGTATTGCCAGTTAAGTTCATTTCTACCCTTTCATTATTTAAACATTGCCAAATAGATTAATGTTGCTTACTTCATAATGTTGAAAATATGCAGTGGTATATAAAAATATGAAAATTTATTTAATATTTGAAAAATAAATTATTTTCAAATATGAAAATACGTCACATTATTGAGCAGCGGCCAGCAGCCCTTTATCCCTGGCACACCCATACACACATCACAAATTGGACCATCAAATCTGACGTGGTTTTTGCCTTAACCTGAAGCCTTTGAATCCCGGCAACCAACCTTACTTACCGAGACTGATGCTCATTAGTCCAAAATAGCGACAACATTACTCACATTCTAAGAAACATGGACACAGACCCATACATAACTACCTCACATACACCAGTGTAGGCAAGCATTTATCTCACTAGGTTTTAAGTTACACATGAGGTGATCGGCCCTCACAGGTATCCCCGCATAACAACAATAATGCAAATTTATTTCATTAATAAATGTCCAAGGTGGGAGGAGTCATGAGGCTAGGTATAAGGTCATTATGAGTATGAGGAGAGACACCCAGTGTCTCCTGCACTTGTCACACTCACAGTATATAGTTGCTTAAGTCGTTGTTATAAAGGTGTTAATGTTTGCACCTAAATAAACCAAGAGATTAGTTCTTGTAAAAAGTATTCTGACCAAAGTGTCAAGATGAAGAGCCTTCATAATTTCATAATTCCTCATTGATATATCAATTGAGTAGTTAAATGCAGTTATATGAGTAATTAAGTAGTTTTCTAGGTGCAGTTCAGAAAATCAAGTTTTCTCTCTCTTCCTTGACTGCCAGTTGAGGGGAAATACGATGATTCACATTTGCTTGAATTAAAAAGTTATATTGTGTTCCATACTGGCCTCCTTAGTGAAGCATTAGCTTCACGCCCACACACACTCCGGCAGTGATGGCTGCCGGAGCAGCGGACCGCCTCCACACCCCACCACATTGGTCGACTTCCAACTGCAACCCATCCTCCGAATTGACAGTACGTTTTAATACTAAGTGTAATAAGCACATTTCCTGACTGTCACATAGTACATAATTGCACTTATGGGGCTGTTACATTTACTTCCCCATTTTTGGAGGACGGGCTGTGCACTTCACATACTGAATTTAGGTATGATAAGAACATAATGGGAGCCAAGGAGAGCTATGAAATTGTATTCATCGGTTTAACTAATAACTTGCTAAACAAATACAAGATGAAAAGTATCTAGCTACTACGAGGCAGAATAGTTCAACGATTCATTGTTAAACTATTCTGCCAACTTAACTATCAAATAGATAGTTTTTAACTATAGATTATCTATAGTTTCTCATAGAACTATTCTCTCAATTCCAACTTAACGGTTTTGAGGATTCATCTTATAAAAAACTTTAGAAACGTCAGCATAAACAGATATCACATCTTTTGCCCTGCAACGTATAATTAAATAGTTTCCATAGGCTTAAAATTGCTAAGGAAATTGATTAACTGCTTAAACTTGTAAATATTTCCTCATAAGAATTGCTTTAATTTAAAAGATGTACATCGTAAGATTAAGAGTTATGATCTAACGTAATATATTATTCATTGTTATGGCATTAGACCCTTCAGACCTGCCGGTATGAATTACTAAAGAGTTTTCAATTGCTTAATTACCCTTTGTGTTCTTGAAGAGATCCTCATAATACATAAAAAATGTACCATTGCAGGCTACTGATCACATGCCACTGTATGACTAAACATCCTGGAAGATGAGTTTTAGTATCACACAGCTGGCCCTTGACACACACTGTGTAACCCTTCATATAGTCTAGGGCAGGTGTATAAATGTCAAGGTACCTTAGTATCACACAGCTGACTCTTGACACTCACTGTGTAACCCTTCATATAGTCTAGGGCAGGTGTATAAATGTCCAGGTACCTTAGTATCATACACCTGGCTCTTGACACACACAGTGTAACCCTTCATATAGTCTAGGGCAGCTGTATAAATGTCCAGGTACCTTAGTATCACACAGCTGACTCTTGACACACACAGTGTAACCCTTCATATAGTCTAGGGCAGCTGTATAAATGTCCAGGTACCTTAGTATCACACACCTGACTCTTGACACACACTGTGTAACCCTTCATATAGTCTAGGGCAGCTGTATAAATGTCCAGGTACCTTAGTATCACACACCTGACTCTTGACACACACACTGTGTAACCCTTCATATAGTCTAGGGCAGCTGTATAAATGTCCAGGTACCTTAGTATCACACATCTGGCTCTTGACACACACACTGTGTAACCCTTCATATAGTCTAGGGCAGCTGTATAAATGTCCAGGTACCTTAGTATCACACACCTGACTCTTGACACACACTGTGTAACCCTTCATATAGTCTAGGGCAGCTGTATAAATGTCCAGGTACCTTAGTATCACACACCTGACTCTTGACACACACTGTGTAACCCTTCATATAGTCTAGGGCAGCTGTATAAATGTCCAGGTACCTTAGTATCACACACCTGGCACTTGACACACACTGTGTAACCCTTCATATAGTCTAGGGCAGCTGTATAAATGTCCAGGTACCTTAGTATCACACACCTGGCTCTTGACACACACTGTGTAACCCTTCATATAGTCTAGGGCAGCTGTATAAATGTCCAGGTACCTTAGTATCACACACCTGGCTCTTGACACACACTGTGTAACCCTTCATATAGTCTAGGGCAGGTGTATAAATTACCAGATCTCAAACTAAAACTGCTAGGAGGGGATATTCTAGTAAAGTATCTGGGGCATATTATATCCTCATAAGGCCCCCACTTCTAATTTGTTCTAATGCTATTAAAGACCAAAAGGTTAGAACAAATGTCATTGTGAGCTAATTTTGTCATCTTGATACCTGGTCGAAAGTAAAGTTATTTAACAGTCAGTGTCTAAGTGTGTAAGGATGGGAACTGTGAGACCTACAAAATGCTGACCTTTATAAGTTTTATTGTGTACAGAGGAAATATTCTTGTATGTATAAGTGTCTTGTATGTCTATCCTCGCACTCAATGCACTGTCCTACTTGGTATGATGTCCACACCCACACTTCAAATATCTGAAATCATTTCATTCGAATTAAATTAATATTTCATACAACTGAAATCATTTTGTCTGAACAAATCATCCATTCAGCAAAGTCAAACAACGTTTGTTTCAGACACTCGCTTATCACAGCAACTCATATTTTTCTGGAAATATATATTTATTTGTAAGGAAATCGAACTTAATATTGATGTAGATACTGGTGTAACAGGCTAGAATGAATCATCAGACGAAGCAGGAAGACCCCAGCATGATATTGGGGATGATGAAGTATTCCTTACAGGCATTTGAGTCCTATTGAAACAAGATAGGCGAGACCCAAAATCTGTTAATGTAGAATGCTGAAGTTGTGCACATTTCTGTAACTTGAGTGTATGATTACTTCACAATAGTTCTACCTCTAACAGTCTTCACATCATCCTAATTTTGTGATATAAATTGTGCCAATATCCGTCTTACAACCCAAACGGTAAACCTCACTTTGCTTTGCAATATATATATATATATATATATATATATATATATATATATATATATATATATATATATATATATATGTTATTAAATATGACCGAAAAAGTAAGATTAATAATTCTAACACGAATTTTCTCAATTTCCTTATGTTGTTTTTACTGATGACGGTAAATGAAAAATCAATTCTCCAAATTCATTCTTTATTTCTTAGTCTGACGCGACACTTGAGCGCGTTTCGTAAAACTTATACATTTTCAAAGACTTTAGTTACACACACTGAACAGAGTTTAAACAGCTTTTCTTTTTATATACCTGCATTTGGGTGAGGTGACATGTTACAATGGTTTGGGGTGAGGTGAGAGCAAACACAGAACACGAAACAATGGGTATAAGCTAAAGGGAAGAATAGATCTGTAACTGCAGAAGGCCTATTGGCCCATATTTCTTGATGTTTCTATATTGGAGCGGAGTCTTGAAGTGGGTAGAATATAGTTGTAGACACAACTATATGTATATATATATATATATATATACATATATATATATGTATATATATATATATATATATATATATATATATATACATTTTCTATAGCATATCAGTTCCAAATTAGAAATATAATGCTTGTATTATTATACAAGCATTATATTTTGTTTGATCATAGATAACAAGTTATGCCTACTATATATATTACCTATGGACGCATTATCATCACCTCATAAACTCAGACAAGATTACTTTACAGTCCAGGTGAAAAGGAAAAGATAACCTTGCTTCGTCATTAGGAACATGGCGCTGTATAGTCATGTGTCTGCCAGCCAAGAGTGTTCCATGAGCGACATATTTTACCGCCCTCACTCCGTCCTTATCTCAGAGTAATGTCGACCAGAGTCTATGTGCCTTGAGTAATGTCGACCAGAGAGTCTATATGCCTTGAGTAATGTCGACCAGAGAGTCTATGTGCCTTGAGTAATGTCGACCAAAGAGTCTACATTCTCACATAAGCCTTCATTTAACCTTTCAATAGGCCTTCGTTTAACCGTTCAATTCCACGGTGAATATATATGGGTAATGGTGTATATATATATATATATATATATATATATATATATATATATATATATATATATATATATATATATATATATATATATATATATATATATATAGCATTACAGCGGCAGTGTAATGCCTAAATGGTACTGTATCTAGGTCGTCGACCGTGGAGGCTTCCATGGTGACAGCATTCATTTAAGAGTCCGTCTATCCTTATCTTATAACACACACCAGCACCCAATAATAAACTAAAACTGTTCTCGATATAGCTAGAAAAATTATAGAACCAAATCTGTAATGGTAATTATAGGCTTCTATACGTTGTTCCTTTGTTCTACCTTTCTTATTCTTTCTTCAGGGAGTTGATTCAAGAAAATAAAAAGGAATCTTCAGTGAAATGTGCACTAGAACTGGTTTCAATGTCTTTTGTGAATGTTATGTCAGTGCTAGTTAAGGCGCAGGAGAATATTATCCTTAAAAAATACAAGAGGTATGCCTGCTTAAAATGATCACATTAGGGAATTTTAAAACAAATTTATCTTCTGGTATAACCTTAATATACCTGGCTATAACGGCTGACTACCCCGAATTAAACATAGCACTATGGAACAATAGCAGCAAGCATTTATGAGGATTAAGAAAAAAATTAATATTGTGAGATCAAAAGTTGTTAATGGTATTTCCAGGAAGAAGTTTTATGAATTTTGGAGTGAAATTAGAAAGATCAAAATTTCAGACAGAAAAAGGTAACTTACTTGTTTGTATGGTAATATCTGTACTGCTTTTAAAGATTAATACTGAACACTATTTAATAGTGTCAGTGTCAGACCACGGAGGAAGAATTAAAACAGGAATTTCCTTAAGTACTTTCGTATTTAATAATACATCTTCAGAAGGGCCAGAATTATTAAATACGAAAGTACTTAAGGAAATTCCTGTTTCAATTCTTCCTCCGTGGTCTGACACTGTCACATTTTTCATCATGTGTTAATTTTCGTCATTTACATACACTATTTAATAGTGCTTTGTACGGGACATATGAGATTGAATGTGACCTTACAGAAGCTGTTTGTGAGACCTGAATACATCTTTCCTCTAATGTTAAACATATGCTCTGTAACCCCTGTTATGGTTAAGTAAAGCTGTAAAGAAATTATGGAATTGGAGTTAATGATAGCCCCTTTAACATATACTTTGAAAGGATTTCTCTCCCGTGGAACATCGTCATCTGTAATAAACCCCTCTGTTCTTTTTTGACCAAACCACACACTAGAAGGTGAAGGGACGACGACGTTTCGGTCCGTCCTGGACCATTCTCAAGTCGATTGTCTCAAGTCGACACAATCGACTTGAGAATGGTCCAGGACGGACCGAAACGTCGTCGTCCCTTCACCTTCTAGTGTGTGGTCTGGTCAACATTCTTCAGCCACGTTATTGTGGCTCATCGCCTGTATATCAACTGATGTTATCAGACTTGAAAGACAGAATAACTGTTTCTTGAGTTAATAAGGTCATCTTGAAAGCTGGTCTAAGGTAATATATCAGTCAATGTCTCACTTTATATGGTTGTGAACTATGCGATCTGCAAAATTTTCTTTTTGATAAGCTAACTTGTATATGGGGAAAATGTTTAATGCGCATCTGAGGTGTCCACTCTCACATTCATTGCAGTCTCCTGCCTGGCCTCATGACCACATGTACAAGTGAAGTCATTCACAAAGGAATGATATCCAACTGGCAGAAGGAATTTACCCATCCAACAAATGGCAAAATGAGTGATGTGTATAATGTTAGAGCAGGTCTACAGGCTGGTAAAAAAAAACAAGTCAGCAGGGGAAATGCGTATACCATTAGCTGGATATTGAATATTACTAAGAAATTATTACCACAAACAGATGGCTTGTTGATAAGCAATATAAATTATGACAAAGTCATAATGAGCTGTGCATGAGCTGTTTTCCAAATGAGTTCGAGCCAGGCGCCCGTGAATCTGACGGGCATGTACAGCTCACAGGTTGTGCAAAATTCGATAAATTTATGTTAGATTTCGTCAATAATCTTTTATTTAAAATTTTTATGTATGTATTAATTTTCCTTCTTTGTCAATATACATGTCACGTCTCGAATTGCCATCAATTTGGTTTTAAAATGATGTCTTAAAACAATACTGTATTATCAGCTATATCTAACTATGTATACCAAAATTATCTGTTATGTCTCTTAACATTTATAGGGTATAATTGAATGTCGATATAATTGTAATAATTACTGTGGTCTAAATTGTATTTTTCATGCATTGAGAATCATGTTATAAAGACTCTTGTCCTTTTATAACATGGTTCTCTGCATGAACTGCAGTGTATAATTATAATAAATACGTGTTTCACTAATGGTGATTTTCTTGTGCAAATTAATAATGTACCTATTATTTTAACCTCAGTCAATTATAAAGGTAAAATAATTAACAAAGTATGAATATATATATATATATATATATATATATATATATATATATATATATATATATATATATATATATATATATATATATATATATATATATATATACTGTATACACAATACAAAGCCATTTGCAAAATTATATATTTGTCCAATGTTTCAATTTTGTAATTAAAGTATGCAACTTTACTGCCAAACCAATCTTTTCCAATATCATTTTCAAATATAAAATTGACTACCTTGAATCCGTTGTTACGAGCTCTACCTTAAAAGCATCAACACCTTGTTCCAACCCACTTTGTTAAGACCTTTCATCCTTTAGTATACTTTCCTCGTATCTTCCTTGGTTTTACGCCTGTAAAGAGACGCCTGTCACTGTTTTCAAGAGAATCTTTAATCATTTTGAACAAAACTGTACAGCTTAATACAAGTGAGATATCACTTCTATAAGGTTAAATTGTAGTATGGCATTAAAGTTACTATTGCTACACTTCTATATATATGAAATAGTATCCTGTTTGTCTAATTGCTTACATTTATAAACAACTAATTGGTTTTAAGTATCTGCTAATCATTTCTCCATGATCCCTTTGGGAAATTTATTTTCCAACATTCAGGTTAATGAGATGATTGCTTATATTTCTTATCTGAGATTTGGGATATATTGATTTACTTGTCATTTTCGGTATAAATCTATTAAGTTTATTAAATTCTTCCTTCAGCTCCATAAAGTCTAAATTTGAATGTATAATGTGTCATTTTTATCGTCTGCAAATGAACTTTTATCATTATATCTTCCATAACATGACTGCATATTTTGTATTAACAATACAGGTCCCCTGAAGTACTCACTTTTCAAGATGATTACGAATTAAATTTGTTATTAAAGCTTCAAATAATATTAAGCTTATTAGATAACCCAACACATATGAAATGGAAGTGACACCGTTTCAGTCCGCCCTGGACCCTCATCAAGTAGTGACATAGCAGGAGATTGATTTTTAACACAGTAAAGCAACAATCCACATTAGCTCCGGACCTCCCAGCAGGAGACTGATGATAAAGAGTAAGCCAGCCAAGAGGTAGCACGGACAGGAGCAAAGCCTGTAAATAGTGGTAGGAGGAGGAGGAGGAGGGGGAGAGTGTGAACATAAGGCAAGAGGGAAGGTGAGGCGTAAAAACCGTACTAACATAACAACATATGTGACGGACCCACGGATCCAGACTTCATCATGTCTGATCCCTAGATTCGTTACATTATACATTTTCTAATAATATACTTTAGACGGTATATGATGGGTATAGAGCCAGGTATTATCTAGTGAAGGCTGATATGACGTAGTTATTTAACAAGTCATTCATTTCTTCTTCTTTTTCAGTTAGGTGACCTAGTCTTAGTATGAGCGGCCCTGTCATTTCTCAGTGTTTGTTTCTTATAACTGTAAATATTCTGATGGATTTAATCTAGCCTTGTTAGCTGGTGTGATCTAATTATCTCTCTTTCCTCTTCTACCTTTATCTTTCTTTGCCTTTCTTATTAATTGTTATCAACATAAAAGGCTGAACCTGTTCATATCTCGCATATATTTATCCTTTTGACCACTGGGAAAACTTAATTTTGACCAAGGAGAGACATCAATTGCCTCACCATCCACCCATTCGGTGTTGTCAATGTTTGACACATGATACTAACATAAAATATTTGTTTCCTGAGCAGCTCCTGCAGGTATACATGTACAGGGGCTGTATGTTTCATTTACTGCAAGTAAAAACCCGAGTGATAACACCTGCTTACTTAATAACCTCGTCCTATCCACCCACCTTAATACGTCTCAGTCTAGTATAAGCTCTATGGGGAAATCTGATAATCGTTGTAACGTTTTCTCTAATAATAAATTTGATTTCATTGTGATTAATATTGCTCTGTATTTCGACATTAGCCTTTTAGATTTTATTTATTGGCTAGGAAGTATAGTTGGAATATTGTTTTTGCATGTAAATATATAAATAAATAAGGACATGGATTAACGATTTTAAGAAATCCACTGACTCCGACATTTGATCAGTCAAATTCATTATACTTAAATTTTAGTGTTTGATAATATTTTCATACTTCTCTGACAAGACTTTCATACTTCTCTGACAGACTTCTCTCTTCTCTGACCTACATTTCTCTGGCAACATTGTCGTATTTCTCTGATAAGATTTTTCATATTTCTGGCATTTTTATGGCTTTGACGTCTTTGTAATTTCTTACCAAATAACTTTCCATTGTCTTAAAAAATTTGATAGTCTATAAACGATTCCTATTAATAGAAATTATTCAAATTATTCAAATGGTTTCAATATGTAGAGTTTTTTGCTTGGTTTGATGTTGTTCTTACAAAGGCGTGAGGGATATTAAGACCACCTACAACAGCTGAGTGACTAAATAACAAATATAATTTAGTTGTGAACATAGTCCAGGACTAAGGCACACTCAGAAACAAGTAGTGTATTGTGAGGACTAATAATAAACAGAAGCTCCCCTATGACTCTGTAATACCCCATTGGTCAAACGATTATGTATTAGCGATAAGACCTACCATTAATGTATGATGACTTACTGTAAATATGTAGCTCTTGAAATAGCACTTTCTCTGTAACTAGCTGACATTGTAACTATAAGGTGTGAAGGATAGATGAAATTGTTTATGTAATAATTAACGATGAGGTCTGATAAAGACCTTTTGTGCCCTCTGTAATGCTTTTGCGCTACCGCTCACAGGATGAGTATGGGTGCACAATAAACTAGCCGCCTTCGGCGGCAACAAATAAAAAAAATCGGTATACATTCCGAGAAATGAGGGGGGGTGTACACCTCTTAGTGTATACATGTATAAACTCCCCATTACATCTTGCGTGTTGATTTCATCAGTGCGAAATAATTGATAATCTTCAGTGTGATGATAATTCAATCTTGTTCTTTAAATATTCCCATATTTCACCAATCGCTATGGCATCTATTTGTTGGCCCATACAAACTATTGAACGTATCTTTTTAACTTAATTATAATGCTTCTGCTTACTACATAGTAAACCTCAGTGGTATTATCAATATTTGATCCTTTGATGCTGTGTTAAATGACTGCGCCGATGTAGGTATGTCTCTCTACATATGCGCCGGTGTAGGTGTGTCTCTACATATGCGCCGATGTAGGTATGTCTCTCTACATATGCGCCGGTGTAGGTGTGTCTCTACATATGCGCCGGTGTAGGTGTGTCTCTCTACATATGCACCGGTGTAGGTGTGTCTCTCTACATATGCACCGGTGTAGGTATGTCTCTCTACATATGCACCGGTGTAGGTGTGTCTCTCTACATATGCACCGGTGTAGGTGTGTGTCTCTACATATGCGCCGGTGTAGGTGTGTCTCTACATATGCGCCGGTGTAGGTGTGTCTCTACATATGCACCGGTGTAGGTGTGTCTCTACATATGCACCGGTGTAGGTGTGTCTCTCTACATATGCACCGGTGTAGGTGTGTCTCTCTACATATGCGCCGGTGTAGGTGTGTGTCTCTACATATGCGCCGGTGTAGGTGTGTCTCTCTACATATGCGCCGGTGTAGGTGTGTCTCTACATATGTGACGATGTAGGTGTGTCTCTCTACATATGCGCCGGTGTAGGTGTGTCTCTCTACATATGCGCCGGTGTAGGTGTGTCTCTCTACATATGCGCCGGTGTAGGTGTGTGTCTCTACATATGCGCCGGTGTAGGTGTGTCTCTCTACATATGCGCCGGTGTAGGTGTGTCTCTCTACATATGCGCCGGTGTAGGTGTGTCTCTACATATGTGACGATGTAGGTGTGTCTCTCTACATATGCGCCGGTATAGGTGTGTCTCTACATATGTGCCGATGTAGGTATGTCTCCCTACATATGTGCCGATGTAGGTATGTCTCCCTACATATGTGCCGATGTAGGTGTCTCTCTACATATGCGCCGATGTAGGTGTGTCTTTCTACATATGCGCCGGTGTAGGTGTGACTCTACATATGCACCGGTGTAGGTGTGTCTCTCTACATATGTGCCGATGTAGGTATGTCTCTCTACATATGCACCGGTGTAGGTGTGTCTCTCTGTCTTAGTCTCAATATATTTTACTAATCTTTAAGATAAGTAACGGCAATGTCTTCTCACATACATATTAACATAAGATAAAAACCCACATTTATGTATTTGTGAAATTTATGTAAAGATTTACACCAAGTCTTTCGCACTCTCCTGAGTGCTTTGTCAAGATCTGAGTGTGTGATAAGGAGGAGACTTAGCATTGGCATTAGATCTTGAGACGTAAGTCTCCTCCTAATCACACTCAAGACCTTGACAAAGCACTCAGGAGAATGCGAAACACTTGGAATAAATCTTTACATTAATTTAAAAAAATACATGAGTGTGGGTTTTTATCCTAAATCTTTAAACTATTCTTTAAATGATCCTGGCTAGTCCTTTCAATCCTATCCCCTTAAGGCCTGTATAATTTGTCAATCTTCTCAACCTCGCACGGGGACTAAATCAATTTGCAACTGTATTCCTCTTCGCATATATATTGATAATTTTCAACTCTTCATTTGTGGTGGATACTGGGGGCATTTTGTGTGGTGGATAATGAGGGGAGTGTGTGTGGTGGATACTGCGTCCGTTTCCTGACGTATCGCCTGCTTCCTGACACATTCTCATAATTACTCTTAATTTTGCAATACATGGGGGAAATGTTAAATATTTACCAAAACCAATTTCCAGGACTTAGATGTGATTGCGTTTCCTTGCAAAGAAATCCAATATTCAGAGCATTTGTTGTTAACTACAAGTACAGATTATCTTTAGCATTTAGTGTAATTCTATATTTGTTATACTGTCGAGCAGAAAAGACTCTCAGAGAGAAATCTTGCTACAAATGGGATAAGATTGGTCAAAGCAGACTTGGCCATGCTCTTTCTTTTGTAAGCTGGCGTTAGTGATTCATAATTTCCAGAACGAATCCTCGTTTATAATATGAAATCAGTTAAATAATAGAAGTTGCTGACTTCTCTTTTTAACTTTACCTTACTTACATTTCTAGATGCAATATTANAAACACACACTACCATCCAAAAATCGTTGGGTTTCATTCACTTGGATCATGGGGATTTAAACTGGGACCCATAAAGTAAGAGAACGTCGCTCTACCAACCAATCCAGAATGCTCGTATAAAAAGGTGGCTCAGGAAGCATCTAACTCCTACTGAATATGAGAAAGAGTGAGAAATAATGAGAGAGAAAGAGAGCAAGAGAGAGAGAGAGAGCGAGGAGAGAGGAGAGAGAGAGAGAGAGAGGAGAGAGAGAGAGAGAGAGAGAGAGAGAGAGAGAGAGAGAGAGGAGAGAGATATTAATAGGGGTTAATAGGGATTAATACAGGGATGTCTCTACCCCAGAAGCTTGGTCTGGGAGCCGGAGCTCCGGCCATTGGATGGAAAGTGCTCATAAGAGCCTTACAAGACTCACTTATCATTCACACACGACTCACCTGTCGATCACACACGACTCACCTGTCAATCACAAACGAGACACATTTCACGCGAGACATCTGTCACCCCACAAAAGACACTCACATACACATAATTGAACAAGGAACAAAGGATACGAGAACTAAATCAGACTAAAGACGACTTGAGGAGCAGAGAAACAGGAGGCAAAGGAGCGTTATACACTATGCTGAGTGTGTACTTCCTATATGCATTAGCTCAAACATTTATAGCGGTAAATGTACAGTAGCCAAATTGCTACCAACACAGACAGACAAGAAGCAAAAGCATGGATAAGTGGCAGGTAGAGTAAGGAGGGCAGAGATGCGCCCCATGAGAAGGGCTGAGGAGAGTGAACAGGAACGGTTCACTCGAGGCCCCGTGGGGATTGATCGCCGGGGCAGATTGATCACTATAGGGCTAGTGAGGATTAATCACTGGAGGAGAGTGATCACTGGAGGTCAGGTGGGGACTGATTACTGGAGGACTAAGGGGGGGGGTGATCACTGGAGGGCTGGTGGGGATTGATCACTGGAGGGCTTGGTGGGAGATTGATCACTCGAGGGCTGGTGGGAGATTGATCACTGGAGGACCGGGGAAAGTTGGCTGAGCACTGATCACTGGATGTAAATGGATGAAGATAGGCAATAACAAAATGAAGAAGACATAGGATTAAATTGGAGGACAGATTTACCTACTTCAGTCATATCTCTTCAGCCCGATTCCCACGAACCAAAACTGCCCAGCTCCCCGCTCCCTACTCTACTACACCTGACGAAGACCCTTATAGTAACGTGCACGAATACTGGTAGAAATAGAGACAAGTCCTGTAAAATCAAAGAAAGGGAGGAGGATGAAAATCCTGACACAATGGCAATTACTGAGATGTAAACAACAATAATAATTTACTTAATGCACCCAGGAGATTACCACGTATCTTGGACGAAGAAAGATATAGGAGATGACATAACATTAGTGATAGGGAAATAGTGGAACTTTGAGGATCTGGCAGTACCGAACTGCGGTGGGTTCACAGTCATAAATACTGTGAATGTGAATGTGTCATACTGTGAATGACTGTGTCATTCACAGTCATAAAACTAGGAATAAAAGTACTCTTCAAGAACCCACCACGCAACAGTAGTGGTTTATTTAAGTCTGCCAAGTACGACGATGCCAAGTCGTCGTACTTGGTTATAGGTACCTGGTTATATATAGGTTAACAAAATATGTATCATACAGAAGGGAAAAAAATGGATGCTGGTAGGATGGGTAAAAACCTTGGAGACCTTCATTAATTGATATCTTGACATGAGAGGCGGAGAGGAGACTCAAGAATTGGTGGAAGTTATGAAGAACTTCTCATCTAACATATTAATGAACCCACACATCAGACTGAGCCCGATAATCACCCAGAATAAGTAAGTCCAGTAAGGAGCAATTCACCGCTGCATCTTCAAGATCTATTTAGTGGATCTTAATACTGGAAACATGACACACTAACTGGAAGACACACTAACATGGTAGTGTGTCGACACACACACACACACATCTTTATGTATATGGAATATATATAAAATATATTATATACATAGTTAAAATCTACAAAAATGTTAACCAGAGAAAAAAAATTATATTATAGGCCTGTATCGCTGACAAGCGTGGTAGTCAAATCACTGGAATAATAATTAAAATAATATGGGTAAAATACATGATAAGAAATTACATAATAACAGACAAAATGGCTTTCAAATAGGAAGATCATGTGTAACAAATCTACTGAATTTTTATGATAAAGCCACAGAGATCTTAAAGGAAAGATATGGTTGGGATGACTGCATTTATCTAGATTTAAAAAAAAGCTTTTAACAGTCCTGCACAAGAGGTTGTTCTGGAAACTGGAACATGCTGAAGGGGTGACAGGCAGACTTCTGACATGGATGAAAATTTTTCTGAGAAAAATGAGAGCGGTAATCAGAGGCAATGTATCAAAGGCAGTGTATCAGAGTGGAGAAATGTTACATGCAAAGTACCACAAGGTTCAGTTTTAGTACCAAGAATATTCATTGTCTATGTAAACGATGTATCTGAGGGAATACAAAATTATATAAACATGTTTGCTAATGATGCTAAGCTACGAGAGAAAAATAAAAACTAAGACGACTCTCACGCCCTTCAAGATGACCGAGACAAAATATGTGTACAGAGTTACAATTGGCAGATGGAATTCAATGTGAATAAATGCCACGTTATTGAATATGGGACTGGAAAAAATAGGCCATACACAACCAACAAATTATGAGAAAAGGTCATTATAGACCCCAGACAAAGAAAGCTATCTAGGGGTGGTTGTTGATAGTAAACTTTCATCGGATGATCACATAAAGAACACTGTGCAAGGAGCCTATGCTAAGCTTTCATACTTCAGAATCGTTTCTAAATACATGGATGGTGAAATACTTAAGAAATTGTTCACGACCTTTGTGAGACTAAAACTGGAATGTGGAGTGGTTGTAAGGTGCCCATATCTTAAGAAGCACATCAATAAACTAGAAAAGGTGCAGCAGACATGCTACTAAATGGCTTCCGGAGCTGAAAAAGAAGAGCTACGAGGAGAGGTTAGAAGTATTAAATGTATCAAGGCTAGAAGATTGAAGAAAAGAGGCGATATGATCACTAAGGACAATTTAGTGGGCCAGCCAGAGGCTTAGGGCCCGCGGAGGAATATCCCTGAAAAAAAAACTAAGGACAAAATATAACAGGAATCGACAAAATAGACGAAGAGGAATTCTTGAAACCTGCAACTTCAGGAACATGTCGTGTATTCAACGTATTGAAACAAACGTGCCGAATAAAACATCAGAAAATTCACCTATGCAGAGTGGTAGACGGATGGAACAAGCCAAGTGAGAAGGTGGTGGAGGCCAAAACCGTCAGTAATTTCAAAGCGTTATATGACAAAGAGTGCTGGGAAGACGGGACACCACGAGCGTAGCTCTCATCCTGTAACTACACTTAGGTAATTACACACACAAGTACCATTTAATTCCCACTTATTGTAAATTTATATGTTGTATTTACCTGCTTATATATTCACTTTAGTTAAAAAAATCATCACAATAAACTATAAATTACTTATAAATGCTCTATGATCAATTAGTATAAAATCCATGGAACATTTGTTCACAATACACTTCTTCACAAACTGAACAAATTCCGCAAAGATTAATTCACAAACTAGCTATGACACTTTAATTTCTGTTTGCCATATTCGTAAATAAGCAAGTTTCGTTAAGTTCAGAAAAATGTTTAGAAAGATTAACAGAAATGTCTGAGACGTCGAGGAAGACTGACAGATATTTAGAGATGTTGTGGAAGAATGGCAGAGATTAAATTATTTTTTGCTCAAACGTGTTAATAGTGATGTGAGATCCTCGCGTGTTCTAAAGGAAAATAGGAGAGCAGTGTAGGGAAATAAGGTTAAATATACACCAAAAGACACTCATCCGTCCAATTAACCTTCCACATTAACCAGTCCCACGAGGACTCTGCACCACCACACTACACCAAACCTCCACCATATCTTCCACATTAACCAGCCCACAAGGACTCTGCACCACCACACTACCCCAAAACATTACAATGAGCACCCTGCGACATCGCGGCTTCCTGTGACTTCTGTAACTCCTGTGATGTCTCATCTCCAAACTATATCAAACAACAAGTGTGTCTTCTCAAACTGATTCCACCAACACTTGTTCCCCAACGTTTCTTTTGCATTATGTCTCCACTTTATCGCTTCCTCTTCATGTCTGCCCGTCGTCTTCTTGGCTATTCTTTCTCCCACAAACATATCTCAGAGCGTCTATTTCCTCTTCCATGCTTCCAACTTGAATTATTTCCCCCAGATGACACACCAGTGTCTCACCTCCGTACATGGAAGAAGGTTCTGCAACGCCTGCTTCCAGACCTTCTATCTTATTATTATAGCCAAGACTGTCACTGTGCCCGCTAAGTTTGCTTACTACACTCTCTCTCTCTCACTCATCATTACTTTGGTTGTTGTCCTCATTCACTTTACGCAGTCTTCTATCAGACTAAACTCACAAAAAACTTAAACTAAATGTTTATCTATTTATAACTTTTTGCAAGAAGAAATGAATATATAAAATATAGATACTGTATTTTATTCAATCCCATCATATTCAAATTAAGACCAGTTTCTATCATTTTCACCTTGGTCTCCCTCATGTCACCATCTATATATACACAGAGAACAACCTTGGAAACAATACACGTCCTCATGTTCCTTTGCATTAATATCAAATGTAGTCACTCATTATGCTCTCTACTTCCTGAATAAAAGTTCTTCACAACATTTAGTAACATTTATCAACTCCACATATGCTTTACTCACCAGGGACGTGCTCTCTCTCTCTTCACTTTGTTGTGGTTTAGCTATGTAAATACATGCCATATACCTGAGTAAATACATGCCATATACCTGAGTAAATACTGCCATATACCTGAGTAAATACATGCTATATACCTAAGTAAACACAAGCTATATACCTGGGTAAATACATGCCATTATACACGTTCAGTACTTTCCTCCCTAACTGTCGGGAAACATATATCTGATCAGCACAATTTCTTCCACTTAGAAATCTGTCTTTCTCATCTCTGACTAATTTCTCAGTTATTTTCTGTACTTTTCAAAACGCTATTCAGCTCTTCACGTTACCCGCTGTAATTATGAGATTTGTCTCTGTAGTTGTCTCGCTCGATACGTTCACTCAAATATTTATATAAAAGTACAGTACAATCGCCGCACTTTTCCAATCTGACACAGCATCACTTTCACCTGCTTTCTGGCAAAATCTTTAACCCATTTCATTCCCTTTTATACTGTACATGCATTTAATAATTCTGCATCATCAATACCTGCAGTTTCCCCTATTTCAGTATTTATTGTCTATTTTGTTTATTCTAAAACAACCCACAAAAACAAAAATGATAAAAATATTAAAAATGTTGGCCGTAAACATAGGAAATACTTACTGGCGAAGAAGAATGAGAAGAAGGTGGAAGGAATCCTTTAAAAATATAATGAGTGGAACCGATGAGACTGAGACAAGTATGTACAAGTGTGAAGATGATTAGTTTGGCCAGAGCAAGAATACAGAATTGCTCGTTAGTAGTGATGTACACGGAAGACATACATTTATCAGTA
>WNGS01163947.1:6184516-6195985 GCA_020271785.1 Procambarus virginalis
AATATACTGGAAATCATATACTGGAAATCATATTACTGGAAATCTTTTGGATGAAATTTTGTATTGAAATTGTGAGTTAGTAGTAAATATTGAAATATTTCAATATTTACTACTACCAGAAAACGGAATCAGCTAAAAAAAATGAGAAACAGCAGCTTCAACTGAGTAAGTTTTCAAGTTAATTAGCTTGGGCAGTTTTAGACCACAATGGTGCCACCATTCACGGCCCAAGTAAGTCGTACAGCCACGCCATACTTTTATAAGTGTCCTGCAAAAAAATTTCACAATGACGCCTGACAGCTGGGTGGACAGCGCTTTGGATTCGTAGTCCTGAGGTCCGGGTTCGATCCCCGGTGGAAGCGGAGACAAATGGGCAAAATGTTTCTTTCACCCCGATGCCCCTGTACCTAGCAGTAAATAGGTACCTGGGCGTTAGACAGCTGCTACGGGCTGCTTCCTGGGGTGTGTAACAAAAAGGAGGCCTGGTCGAGGACCGGGCCGCGGGGACGCTAAGGCCCCGAAATCATCTCAGATAACCTATGACTGCTCGTAGATCTCACCCCAAAGAATACAAACTTGCAAACAGTATCTGGCCTTCTTTAACACCTAATAAGAATGTAATGATCTAAAATGATTTCTAGTCTATAGCTTAAACGAATAAAACTTTCAAATTCCAAGTACACCTAAGTACCAAAAGTCCAGAAAGTTTACCAAAGTTACAAAAAATGGTCAAACATCCGCACGAAAGTCCCATTAATCCTGTTGGTTATTTAATGCCCTGAAATTGTCGGCGAATTTGGCAATCCAAATTATGAGTGGCAGATGCTTTAATTGTTGCCCAGGTGTTATGATGGTGACATTCTCCCATGATGATGGTGACATTCAGGCTTTATGATGGTGACATTCAAGCTTTATGATGGTGACATTCAGGCTTTATGATGGTGACATTCAGGCTTGATGATGGTGACATTCAGGCTTTATGATGGTGACGTTCTCCCATGATGATGGTGACATTCTCCCATGATGATGGTGACATTCTCCCATGATGATGGTGACATTCTCCCATGATGATGGTGACATTCAGGCACCATAATTGTGACACTCAGACACCATGATAGTGACACTCAGACACCATAATAGTGACACTCAGACACCATGATAGTGACACTCAGACACCATGATAGTGACACTCAGACACCATGATAGTGACACTCAGGCACCATAATAGTGACACTCAGACACCATAATAGTGACACTCAAGACACCATGATAGTGACACTCAGACACCATGATAGTGACACTCAGACACCATGATAGTGACACTCAGACACCATGATAGTGATACTCAGGCACCACTGTCTTTGACTCGACACCTTGAGACAAGAGGCGTCCCAAGAGGTCACTGGTAACCAGTCCTTGAGACAAGAGGCGTCCCATGAGGTCACTGGTGACCAGTCCTTGAGACAAGAGGCGTCCCAAGAGGTCACTGGTGAGACCACTTGAGACAAGAGGCTACTATAAGCTACTGGAGAATTGAACATACACTGAACGACACACATGCTTAAGATCCCAAAGTTAATCCAAAATGTTTGCCGACTATTATTTAAATAACATTAATTAGATTATGAATAGAGTGCGAATCCAAATTATAATCACATCGTTCAATCTCTGGTGCCAATGTGGATATCTTTAATAATTCAGCACGGCCAATATTTCCATACTGTTTCTGGTTCACTCAAAGTTCAAAATTGAATAATGAAAGTCGTACACTGACGTGCCGACATTAGTGGAATCTCTAACATTAATTTCCAGAATAGAAGTATAAGAGCAAGCATAGTAAACATTTCTTGCATAAATATCTGTACTTAGTTAAAGAAGAAAATTAGTAAAGTTTTGACTAGCTACCAGCCAGTATCTTCAAGCTTTAAACAATATATGATAAGTTTATCACTAATAATACAGCGACCACGCTGAAGGAACTTCTTTAACAACGGTGTCAACAACACTGAAGGAACTTGTCCTCAGTGTCAACTATACTGAAGGAACTTGTCCTCAGTGTCAACTATACTGAAGGAACTTGTCCTCAGTGTCAACTATACTGAAGGAACTTGTCCTCAGTGTCAACTATACTGAAGGAACTTGTCTTCAGTGTCAACTACACTGAAGGAACTTGTCCTCAGTGTCAACAACACTGAAGGAACTTGTCCTCAGTGTCAACAACACTGAAGGAACTTGTCCTCAGTGTCATCAACACTGACGGAACTTGTCCTCAGTGTCAACAACACTGAAGGAACTTGTCCTCAGTGTCAACAACACTGAAGGAACTTGTCCTCAGTGTCAACAACACTGAAGGAACTTGTCCTCAGTGTCAACAACACTGACGGAACTTGTCCTCAGTGTCAACTACATTGAAGGAACTTGTCCTCGGTGTCAACAACACTGAAGGAACTTGTCCTCGGTGTCAACAACACTGAAGGAACTTGTCCTCGGTGTCAACATCACTGAAGGAACTTGTCCTCGGTGTCAACATCACTGAAGGAACTTGTCCTCGGTGTCAACTACACTGAAGGAACTTGTCCTCAGTGTCAACATCACTGAAGGAACTTGTCCTCGGTGTCAACTACACTGAAGGAACTTGTCCTCAGTGTCAGCTACACAATTAGGCCCAGGAAATGATGGGACACGAACACTCCAAGTTTTAACCAAGCTTTATCAACCATTTCGCTCGCTGACCTCCTCCTAATAATTGATGATCTTCGACAGTCATTAAAGATTGATGTCCGACTGCCAACGTTGATTATTCTGGTGAGCTCAATATAACGTGATAATTCTACCGCGTCTTCATCAACATTTGACACAAGAGGAAATTAGTTATAAACTGCAAGAGATATAATTTATACACTTTCATACGTACTCAATATCAGGCAAATATGTTATGACCAATAACATAGTATGTTTTGTCCATGGAGAACGATCAAATAATTGTTAAAAATAATAGATACGAACATATTCACAAATGTACAATTCTAGTGCAGTATAAACCAAATAATAATAATAATTTGCAACTTTTATATATATAAACATATATATATATATATATATATATATATATATATATATATATATATATATATAATAAACATAAGAACATGTTACGGCGGTTAATTAGCAGGTACAGTGATTGTATATTATATAAAGCCGTTAGGACGACGGGTGAATTCCAGTTAAGAAAAAACACTGAATTCAACTGGATTAATGACAGAAATCTCTGAAATTAGATTAATAAAATACTTTAAATGAATTATGAGCTAAATGCTAGGAACCACAAGATCTTTGGACATGCAGTTGTTTATTGCGCATGTTGAGTAGTTCTATACAACTCATGTTGTCCAATACAACCTATGTTGTGTCCAATACAACTTATGTTGTGTCCAATACAACCTATGTTGTGTCCAATACAACCTATGTTGTGTCCAATACTACCTATGTTGTGTCCAATACAACCTATGTTGTGTCCAATACTACCTATGTTGTGTCCAATACAACCTATGTTGCGTCCATACACGGAAAAATGATGTTTTACAGATCATTTTCCCCTTTACCGTGATGTGTTTGCTGTATGTAGAGCGAGAGAGAGCCCATTGATCAATGTTAATGTGTATAATGTAACACTGTGCTCAACTTGTAAATGATTAACCATCTTCACCTAATGAGAACTGTCGTACATCTCTCCG
This sequence comes from Procambarus virginalis, assembly GCA_020271785.1. NCBI lineage: Eukaryota > Metazoa > Arthropoda > Malacostraca > Decapoda > Cambaridae > Procambarus > Procambarus virginalis. The sequence goes on from WNGS01163947.1 coordinate 6,188,251, forward strand.
ACTCATTTGTGCTCCCTGGTTAAATTTCTTGTCGTGGCATAGCCTCTTCATTGTCTATTTCCCTGAGTCAAACATAATATCCTGAATGACTACTTTTTAGGCTTTTAAAAAACGTAAGGGTATATGCCAGTTTCCTCATGTCCCTCTCTAATCACTTTACATTTGCTTGGATTGAATTCTAGTAGCCTTTGAATAGTCCTACTATTTATTTGTGCCCTCTTGTAATAGCTTTCAATACACTTTAGTCTAATTGCTTCTCATTAGCTTTGCATCTATTTAAAAAACTGACATGTAGAAGCTTGTTTCTTTTGGTTTGTCATTTATAGAGATGAGGAACGGTTGGGGCTGAAAGAGACCATCCTGCCGTACCCCGCTTTCTACCGCCTTCCAGGGGCCAGATTCACGAAGCAATTACGCAAGAACTTACGAACCTGTACATCTTCGGCGGCTTTGTTTACATTTATTAAACAGTTAATGAGCTCTGAAGCACCAGGAGGCTGTTTATAACAATAACAACAGTTGATTGGCAAGTTTTCATGCTTGTAAACTGTTTAATAAATGTAACCAAAGCCGTCAGAGATTGAGGAAAGATGTACACGTTCGTAAGTACTTGCGAAACTGCTTCATGAATCTGGCCCCTGTACTATTCCCTCTCCCTCTCTCTCTCTATAATGTTCTCGGCTTGTTTTCAGCCCTGACTTTTCTTACGTGAAATAACTGCAATTACAAATGCTGGTGGATGACCGTTTTTAAATTCACATGTGAAAATATTGAGGAATTGCGTGTTTGACGATCGTTTGAAGCTTATGAAATGTTTTCCTAAATATAATACTAAAAATATAACAAAATTAGCAATTAAATTTAATACTGGCTTTACAAAATTCAACATTCAGGATACACCAGCTCTTTAAATTGCAATATAAGGCTAATATACAATTGTTTTTAATATAGTTTGGCAATATTATTTTTATTTATGTAATTCTGTTACCTGGTCATTCTTTAGCAGCTTCCTTGGCTTGAGAAGTGGTTTTCTTTGATATTAATCAGCATAATGATAATTAACGACATCTCAAACCCATACTATTTGCTGAAGACAACCCACAACCTTGCATTTAACATAGAGAAAACACTATATTTGGAAATACATCAGAAAGATGAAATTCATGCTAAGTGTGTATATATATATATATACATATATATATATATATATATATATATATATATATATATATATATATATATATATAGCTATCCATAAGCTATCCATTTCATTATGTATGAGTTAATTTTGTTAAATTTGAGTTAAAGCTAACGTAGATATATGACCGAACCAAACCAACCCTACCTAACCTTACCTAACCTATCTTAACCTAACCTAAACTAACATAACTAAATCAATAATTTATGTTCATAATTTATGTTATGTTTATAATTTATGTTTATATAATGTAATAATTATATTTAAAATAAACCAATTCGAAACAATTTATTAAAAATAAAGAAAATCACTTGGACTATCAGGCAAATCGGGCCTTGCATAGTTGGCCGAGAAGTGCGTTCTGGCTACTTGGTACGACATATATATATATATATATATATATATATATATATATATATATATATATATATATATATATATATATATATATATATATATATATATATATATATACATACACAGGCTATCTGTCGCCGATAAAACGAATTAATATTATTATTAATTGGAGGTCGAGGTCAGGCTTATATTAAGGTCTCCCCACCAAAAAGGTCGAAGTACTAACTCCTCCCAGGATGCAACCCTGCCACCTTTACCTAACTCCCGAGGACCTATTTAATGCTAGATGAACAGATGCATTCGGCGAAAGGAAATCTGCCCAGCCATTTTTGTCCTGTCAGTTATTCGAACCCGGGAGTTCCGACTGCAAGTTGAGAACGAACCCAACTGTACTACCGAGACTCTCAAAACCAAGTATGAGAAGGAATAATTTTGGCCCTACTCAGCAAACCAATTTAACTTAAAATTCATTTCCAGCCCAACAAAACTGTATAGCGAACAACTCACGTACTTTCTGTCTTGTGTTCTTTGTCTCATAAGTTCGAGCTCTTTACAAGGCCCTACATAAACTCTACTCCAGGCCAGTGTGTGTGTGTCAGTGGCATGCCCAGTGTTGCTGCCCCAGTCTCCAACATGGACTCTACCTATGCCCAAGACTTCAAGAGAATAGAGATGGTTGAGGCCAGGTACACCGCAGAACATGATCACATACTTAAATTGTTGCTGTAATGTTCATTATTCATCTATTCATTTTGTATATGGTGGTCAAGTCTGGGACTCAACCACTAACATCTCGCTTATGGGGTCAACGCATGGGACTCAATACTCATCCAATTGAGTCCATATCTCAATACAACTCATCCTGCTATGTAGATAGTGTATACTTTTTGTAACTATTTGGCCCATCGTACATATACCGACGTCATGGACAATCACCGGTAGATAGTAGAAACTGGTACTATTAACTTTATAGAGTCCGGAAAACTAATGCCAAATAAACACTCATGTATTTCTAGGCCTAGTATAGCAGATATATGTACTATATTAGGCCTCAAACAGCGTGTATTTGGCCTAGGATCGTAAGGTTAGTTTTTACTAGGAACATAAATGCAACACCTTTTCCGGTTTGTCCAAACTTAATAGTACCAAATTCTATTTTCTAGTTGTCATTACGTCAACATATATAAGACTGTCCACATCGTTACTATAAGTACTAACTAAACTGGAGGATGGGCTAACTACTTATATTTTACTTATGGGGGGTCAATGTATGGACAAAAACTAACATCTTACTTCTTGTTGTTGTTAAAGATTCGCTACCTGGAACAAGAAGTTCCAAGTAGCACTTGCTATGGTGATCCCGTAGATACATCTTACTTGTGGGGTCTATGCATGAGGCTCATCGACTAAAAAAAAATTCAAATTCATTATTTCTCAACAAATATCAGTCATCACAACTCAAACATTCTGTCAGCCTCAGACAACACACAAACTTTTGTAATATGGTTGGTAACACTGTATTTTTTATAGGTAATTCTGTTATCTGGTTATTCTTTAGCAGCTTCCTTGGCTTGAGAATTTGTTTAATTTGATATTATTCAGCATAATGATAATTCACAACATCTCAAACCGATACTATTTGCTGAAGACAACCAACTAACTAACATTTAAACATTTAGAAAACACTGTATTTGGAAATACATCAGTAATAAGATAGGACAGTATAATTGCTATAATTTAAATGAAGAGTGAATTAGAAGAATCAATTTTGGGTATATACTAAAAAACAATGGAGCTTAAACACTTATTTCCAGACCAACAACATTGTACATCTCACATATTTTAATTATTGTTGTAATGTTCATCATTCACCCACTTATGTGGTATATGAGGCAAACACATGTGTCTCAACGACTGACATCTAATGGGAGTCAATGTATAGGACTCAACGACTAGCAAACATGACAAGGACTACATACACCCAAAAAAGAGGATTACTTACACATAACATACAATAACTACCTATACCAAAAAAGAGGATTACTTACACATAACATACAAGACTACATACACATTAGCCATAGAACGCCTGGAGAGTAATGATAAAAGATAGACAGTATGGTTTTCGATCAAGAAGATCCTGTAAAACAAATCTAGTTAGTTTCTATAATAGAGCTACAGAGATTTTACAAAAAAAGAGATGGGTTGTGTTGACTGATTTTATCTTGACTTTCAAAAGGCTTTGACGAAGTCCCACATAAAAGGTGTTCTGGAAACTGGAATATACTACAGGGATGACAGGGAGACTTCAGACATGGATGAAAACTTTTCTGACAGAAAAATGCTGGCGATAATCAGCGGCAATGTAACTGACAGGAGAGATGTTACTATTGGAGTACGACAACACTTCAGTTATAGTAATGTTCATTGTCTATATAAACGATCTACCAAAAGGATTACATAATTATATGAACATGTTTGCTGATGATGCCAAGCTACTACATTACAAGATTAGAAACTTAGATGATTGGCATGCCATTCAAGATGTTCAGGAGAAAATAAGTGTATGGAGCAACATTTGGCGGATGGAATTTAATGCGAATAAATGCCAATTTATGGAATTTTTAATAGGAGAAAATAGGCCACACAAAACATACACAATATATATATATATATATATATATATAATATTATAATATATATATATATATATATATATATATATATATATATATATATATATATATATATATATACGGGCTCACCATAGCCCGTGCTACTTGGAACTTTTTGTTCCAGGTAGCGAATCTTAAACAACAACAACATACACAATATGTAAAAAAGCTTTACAAACTCTGATAGAAAAAGAAATCTCAAGATTGTCCTGGACAGAAAATTGTTACATGAGGACACATATATAACATTATGCGATGAGCTTATGCTAAACTTTCCAACTTCAGAATCGCTCTTAAATACATGGATAACGAAATAATTCAATTGTTCACGACCTTTGTGAGACCAAAACTGGAAAATACAGCGGTTGTATGGTGCCCATATTTCAAGAAGCACATCAACAAACTGGAAAAAGGGACAAAGACATGCAACAAAATGGCTTCCGGACCTGCAAGACAAGAGCTATGAGAGAAAGGCTTGAGGCGTTATATATACTAAAGGTTTAAGATACAATAAAAAGAGCCGATATCAACAATACGAACAAAACAGTAACAGGAATCGACAAAATAACAAAGAAGAATTCTTAAAACATGCAACTTCGAGAACAAGAGGTCATAGATTCAGGCTAAGAAACAAAGCTGCCGCCAAAATAATAGAATGCTCACTTTCACAAACAGAGTGGTAGACGGTTGGAACAAGTTAGGTGAGAAGGTGGTGGAGGCCAAAACTGTCAGTAGTTTCAAAGCGTTATATGACAAAGAGTGCTGGGAAGACGGGACACCACGAGCATAGCTCTCATCCTGTAACTACACTTAGATAATTACAAACAAAGCCGACTTACACATACAAGGACTACATAAACATACAAAAACTGCATACACATATAAGAATTACATGCACATACAAAAAATACATGTCCATATAAAAACAACATGCACATACAAAAACTACAAACACATACAAGAACTACATGCACATACAATGACTACATAAACTTAACATACACGGACTACATGCAGATACACAGCATACAAGGAACACACAAACAGCATACACGGGCACAATACACAAAATAATAAGAACTACATCAGAATCATTCTCCCTCTTCTTCACAACGCTATACTCTAATACAAACCCCGACATAAGACTAATTAACCATAAGAGTTCCAATATACATCACACTTCATACAGTATGTATGTAATATGATGTATACTATACATCATACTACATATAAAATTAAAGGTATGTCTATCAATCTTACAACAGTATGACTTAATCTATATAGAAAGTCAATACAAACAAATATTAGTCAAATTTATGGAACACTCGCCCAAGATAAACAGTATTTATCAAATATTTATTTATTTATTTACCCATTGTTAAAAATCACCCAATGCTTATCCTCGCAAATGTTAAGTTGATTGTTGCCGCGAAGGCGGCTAGTTTATTGTGCACCCCATACTCATCCTGTGAGCGGTAGCGCAAAAGCATTACAGAGGGCACAAAAGGTCTTTATCAGACCTCATCTTAGATCTTATTTTACCCATAATTATAATTTTCAAAGTGAGAGAGTATAGGTATCTTATAAATATAGGCTATCTATTTATAAATATAAGAAATATAGGCTATAACTTATAACTTGACAACAATAGGTCACTCTTTGTTTAATCACAATAATTTTAATAACTACTGAAAATAAATATTTTTATCTCTCGAGGGAATACCGAAACATTGTCATATTACTGAAAACCTGCACATACTATAAGCCAAATATTGTTATAATGCTGTTTCCAAATCATGCATTTATTGTGTTATTTGTCAGGAATTTGACGAGATGTATAAATTATGTTACAAATACAAGGGAGAAAATAGTTGTTAGGGAAAATTTTTTATATTGGAATCAAAAGAATAAATAGTAATTTAACCCAATGATATACTTGTATTAATTTGTTATATTGGTCTTTGGTTAAATATACTCTATTTTCTTTCGATTCTTATTTACAATTTTTGTCCTTATTATTTCCTTGTTTTCAAGACTAGTTGGCATCTGTATCTCTCTTCTTGTTCCTTTCTCTTTCTTCCTGTCAAGGCTCCCCCCCCCTCCTTGGTGTCTCGTCTTTCGAATTTTACTGTGGGTTATTCTTGCATTTTTGTGAAGCAATACATATTAACAAGCAGTATTTCTTGTAGACATGAAATACAAGAAGACCAGTAACTTGATATATATATACAATGGCAATATTTAACTAACAGTAATAACCAAAATTCTGCGCTGAAGCCAAGCGAACGTAGTTTATCCATCATTAATCAATTACAGTCGCAAGATAATGACACAAAATGGATATATATGGAACAACAAATTTATGTGCAAAATCAAACAATGGAAAAATTAATCTAGAATATAAATTCGTCAAACTATAGAAAATTATACAATCTAAATATAATGATGAGTGTGTGTATATGTATATAAGAGCAGGCCCATCGACAAATCCCAAAGGACCAGAGGTCCAGCAGTGATAACGACAAGAAATGCGGGCAGTGACTAGAGGTCTAAATTAGTACTTTGACCTCTGCATTTACTAGAGAGGAAGCGTGAAATTTAACCTTGAGCTTAACAATCTAGTGGATGGGTGGTGAAGAGGGCAAGTTGACTAGTTCAGAGGTTAACAAGGAGGAAGTAATCAAACAGACAGAACGACAGAAAAATTATAGACCAACAAGCCCCACCCCCTCACCTGGACCAGCCAGAAGTATTTGCTAAGACCCTTAAGATCATAAACTCGAGTTTAGTGAGGCCTTATTTTGCATATTTAATAATTAACTCGAGATGAGCAGAGTACTGGAATCGGTGGAGGGTTGTGAATGTCGGTGGCCAATTTTAAGAAAGTTGATAGATTATTTGTGACGATCTATCGGAAAATAAGCTTAAGGTCTACTGAAGAAAACATAGATTTATAAAACATTCATAACATACTTTCGGTAATGGGCCGATTATGTTTAATAAATTTACTCACATTCATTATTTTCTAAAAAAAAAAAAACTTAGGCAGTTTGAATAGTGGAAAGGATTTGCGACGTTATATTCCTTGGTATTAACTTAAAAAGAGAGAATGGAGAGGGGTAATGTGAAGTGGATGAAGGAGACTTCCGCCCCCAGTGACCCACACCCCTTGTCTATTGCCCGTATCTAATCTCCCACTTCTATATTATTCTATATCTATATATATGTATAATATATATGTATATATATGCGATGCTATTATATATCTATATATGGATGTATATATATGTATATATATGATATATATATGGATGTATATATTATATATTGGATGTTATATATTATATATATATATATATTAATATGAATCCTATAATATATTATATATATATATTATATATATAAATATATATATATATATATGTATATATGGATGTAAATGCAGAGGGCCTATGTGGCTATTCTTGATGATCTTTATTGGATCGGAGTCTTGAAGTGGGTTAAG
>WNGS01163947.1:6212315-6223432 GCA_020271785.1 Procambarus virginalis
CCTCCACCACCTTCTCACTTAGCTTGTTCTAACCGTCTACCACTCTGTTTGCTAAAGAAAATTTGCTATTTTTTTCAGTACCTGTTTCCTTAGCTTGAATCTGTGTCCTCTTGTACGTGAAGTTGCCGGTTTCAGGAATTCTTCTTTGTCAGTTTGGTCTATCCCTGTTAGTATTTTATAAGTGGTGATCATATCACTCTCTATCTTCTAGTTTAGGTATGTTTAATGTCTCTAGTCTCACCACGTAGCTCTTGTCTTTCAGTTCCGGAAGCCATTTTGTAGCATGCCGCTGCACTTTTTCCAATTTCTTTATGTGCCTCTTGAGATTTGGGCACCATACAACTGCTGCATATTCCAATTTTCGTCTGACAAGTCATGAACAGTTTCTTTGGTATTTCACCATCCATATAATTAAAAAAAGTCTGAAGTTGGACTTGCTCCTCTCACAATGTTCCTTATGTGTTCCTCTGGCGACAGCCAACTTTCCAAATCTTTACTTTCCACTTAATTTGTAAATTGTGTGTTGTCTATTTAATTTGTATGTTGTGAGTTGTCTATTTTCTCTGATTCCACATTCCATACCATGGCATTTATTCCACATTGAATTTCAGTTACCACTTTACCCTCCAAGCACTTATTTTATCTCGATCGATTTGATGGGCATTACAATCGTTTGCGTCACCTATGTTCCTCAGTATCTTAACATCATCCGCAAACATGTTCAAATAAAATTCTGTATTCCTTTTGGTAGATCGTTTATGTAGACGATGAACATTGAACCGGTGCAAGAACTGAACCCTGTGGTACTCCGCTAGTAACATTCCTCTAGTCATATACATTGTCTGATTACCTCCCTCATCTGTTTGTCAGTTATAAAATGTTTCATCCATGTCAGAAGTCTCCCGGTCACCCCCTCCAGCATGTTCCAGTTTCCAGAACAGCCTCTTGTGTGGGGCTGTGATAAGTTTTTTTTAGGTCCAGATAGTCACAGTCAATTCAACCACCTCTTTCCTGTAGTATCTCTGTGGCTCTATCATAAAAACTGAGTTGATTTGTTACACAGGATTTTCCTGTTCGAAAACCATACTGTCTGTCCTTTATTATGTCATTACTCTCCAGGTGTTCAACCCATTTGGCTTTAACTATTTAACTCTAGTGTTTTGGCTGCCACGCTTGTTAATGATACGGGTCTATAATTTAGAGGTTCCTCTCGACTACCACGCTAAGCAGCGTGGTTTTCCAGTCTTCCATCCAGATGATTAACGCAAGAATACTTAGCAGAGTAACTTTCAAGCCCTTCCAGAAGATCAAAACATGAATACTGAGCATTGTTTCATCCGCTTAAGAAAAAGTGAATTTGACCTTAAAAACATGCTTAATTGTTTCATTTCACAGACTTTTCTCTAGAAGAAAGTGCAAATATTATGAACGACAAAATCGACATTTCTTCAATTACTACTGATCCCTGGGAAATGACACTCTCTGTGACAGATGCAACCAAAGTCCTGTTTCATAAGGATTTTATCAAAGATAATTCTCATGAATGAATAAAACAGACAAACAAATTAATAACTAAAGAAATGTAAAGTCTGAAAGTAACACTGCTGATGTACATTTCAAGTACATAAATAAAATGAATCCAATTGTTATTATTAATCCAATTATTATTATTATTATTATTATTATTATTATTATTATTATTATTGTTATTATTATTATTATTATTATTTTTATTATGCGTTCCTACGTTTGCACACTTTGAGTGATAAGTACATTGAAATTTCTCTGTTCGTGCAAAGAAAATTTATATATGATTTCATATATATCACACTTTGTCTCATTGATTATTCTCGAGGGAGGGAGTTGCAGAGAAACAATAATCTGATGAATGCAACTTACTATTTTTTAGAACACACAGAGACCAGCCACGCTGCTTGTGTGTGGGAATATCTGGATGTTCGGTACTGTGTGTAATATATTCATTTTGCTTTCCATTAGATGCACAGCCTTGTCTTGAATTTTGTGGTGATTATTCCAATATAGATCTTAATTACCATCAAGATGCTGGATACCTTTCGTAGGCATGCATAGATTCCTACCATCATTATAATAAATATTATTTGTAAACTTTGTCTGCTAATATTTTGTTTAATTACAGCTGTTTGTAAAATATATGTGTTTGCCTGTGATATGATCGTAATGCCATGCATTAATTCTTTCTTCACATACCATAATTCACAATTATGGTATGTGATGAACGAATCCACAAGGGCCGTGACGAGGATTCGAACCTGCGTCCGAAAGCATCCCAGACGCTGCCTTACTCGACTGAACTTTTCTGTGTGTATGGTATGTGATGTAATAATTTACCATGCTTCAGTTTCTCAAAATTGTTCTTGTTAATGCCATTACCTTTGGTATACAAACATATACACACACATATACATATATATATTTTCATCACTCAATATTATTTTTTGTATGATGTGTACATAACTAATACACAAATGTCATTATCTTTGTAATTACAACGATTATTCATACAGTCATTAGTATTAGTTTAATATAATAATATTCTTTCAGTATTAACATTATTATTTATTATTTGTCACAAATATGCTCAATATGAGATTTATCTAATAACAGTATTGTGCATAATGTACATTTACAGAGTAAATAAGTTACTGCAACATCCTGTTTTAAAGCCACTGCAAGTTTAAAACCCTAGTTCATATCTTAGTAAAAAAGCAATCAATCATTCATTTATTTAATAAACCTCTTGATATCACGTCTTCTGAGGACATATTTTTAATTTCAGTTTCCGTAAAATTTATTCTACATAATATTCGCACCAATATTCAATCAGTGAAGAAAAACTGTCGACTAAATTGCAGAAAGTCGTAATGACTACAAAAGCCAAGAGGAGAGAGTGATGCAACACATCAACAGTGGACGCACTGCTCCACAAAACAAAAGTCTGTCAAAGTGCCAACATAAAACTATACACGGGCTGAAACAGCCACTCTGAAACACAATTTACAAAAGCGACAACTAGCTCTACAACGCATAGGGGTGTCTGGGATATCATCATCATCATCATCATCATCATCATCATCATCATCATCATCATCATCATCATCATCATCATCATCATCATCATCATCACACCAGAAAATGATGAGAACACGACGTTTCGATCCGTCCTGGACCATTATCTAGTCGCGTAATTTGTAATTATTATGAACGCTTCCTAGAAACAATTTTTTGTTAATGCATAGTCGCTGTTACTCTGTTGACTGATAGAGGAAACTTGGTATCTTTGAAATGTTTGAATAAAGATGCTGATGCTGGCCTCTTTCCAGTGGAAGTTCCATGCCAGAATTTAATATTTAGGTGTGGGTTTGTAGGTTATAAAATGCACTTGAAAATTCTTCAAGGCTTTGTGTTGGGGGAGGTGGGGGAGGGGGAGACGGATGATTTTACATTAATACGAGCTCCTAAATATTAATTAGCAGGACAAATACTACAACAGCTTCTCTCACCTACATTAGAACAAGAAGACACTTTAGTGTACACTTTAATTTAAAAACGTTCGCAGTTTTTACATGAAGCCAATACTCGTTGTTGCATATATGCTAGACCATGAGGTGTAGGCCAGCGCTATATATATATATATATATATATATATATATATATATATATATATATATATATATATATATATATATATATAAATAACTGAAAACTCACACCCCAGAAGTGACTCGAACCCATACTGCCAGGAGCACTCTGCTGGCGTACAGGATCCCTTAACTGCTCGACCAACACGACCGGACAAAAGAGGATGGTAGCCGCGGCTATTTCCATCCCCCGCCGGCACTCGGTTGGTAATCTTGGGCATAGTATTTTATCAAATCACCTCATTCTTTGGGGTACATGTGAGTAACACAAATGCGAACAAGCCTGAATGGTCCCCAGGACTATACGCATCTGATTCGAGTCACTTCTGGGGTGTGAGTTTTCAGTTGCATATAGTCCTGGGGACCATTCAGGCTTGTTCGCATATATATATATATATATATATATATATATATATATATATATATATATATATATATATATATATATATATATATATTATATTTATATATTTATATACTTTGTAACTTTGTTACAGCTTGTTCCATTGTCACCCATGGCTATACTGTCTATACTGTCACCCTTGACTACACTGTCACCCATGACTGTACTGTCACCCTTGACTACTCTGCCACCCACGACTACACTGTCACCCACGACTACACTGTCACCCACGACTACACTGTCACCCACGACTACACTGTCACCCACGACTACACTGTCACCCACGACTACACTCACCCACGACTACATTGTCTCCCAAATGCCACAGTGTCACCTATGGCTAAACTATCTCCCAATGCTACATTGTCACCCATGGCTACAGTGTCGCCCAATGCTACACTGTCACCAAATGCGACATTGTCGCCCAATGCCACATTTTTACCCATGGCCACATTCCCAGCCATTGGTGCATTTTCAGCCATTGCAACATTGATTGCTCAACTACCACCACCACCATCATCAACCTCAGAGAGGAACTGGCCGCTCTATCGCAGCACTCATGCTTAACGGCACAGAAGGATCACAAATGACAGTGGAAAAACAAGTTACAATCATGGCAAATCTGAAGCTCTTTGAAACAAACGTTGACATGTCAATATTAATAGATTCTGAGTCTGACAACGAAATGACAGTTGACTCTGCAACTGGCTTTGATATTGGTGAAGCAGATCACGTGATTAAACTGGAGTAGTTTTGTGTGATTGAGATGATGTGTGTGATCCAGACGGGTCATCTAGATCAAAATTAGCAAGTAGCCTACTTAAAGAAATTTATATGCCTGAGTATTTGTGGTACATATATTCTCTATCTCAGTCCATATATATATATATATATATATATATATATATATATATATATATATATATATATATATATGTCGTACCTAGTAGCCAGAACGCACTTCTCAGCCTACTATGCAAGGCCCGATTTGCTTAATAGGCCAAGTTTTCACGAATTAATTGTTTTTCGACTACCTAACCTACATAACCTAACCTAACCTAACTTTTTCGGCTACCTAACCTAACCTAATCTACAAAGATAGGTTAGGTTAGGTTAGGTAGGGTTGGTTAGGTTCGGTCATATATCTACGTTAATTTTAACTCTAATAAAAAAAATTGACCTCGTACATAATGAAATGGGTAGCTTTATCATTTCATAAGAAAAAATTGGAGAAAATATATTAATTCAGAAAAATTGGATTATTAGGCAAATCTGGCCTTGCATAGTAGGCCAAAAAGTGAGTTCTGGCTACTAGGTACGACATATATATATATATGTTGTACCTAGTAGCCAGAACGTCGTACTCTGCCTACTATGCAAGGCTCGATTTGCCTAATAAGCCAGGTATTCCTGAATTTATATATTATTCAATATTTTTTCTTATGAAATGATAAAGCTATCCATTTCACTATGTACGAGTTAATTTTTTTTTAAATATGAGTTAAAACTAACGTAGATATATGACCGAACCTAACCAACCCTACCTAACCTAACCTAACCTAACCTATCTTAACCTAACCTAAACTAACACAATTAAGTCCATCATTTATGTTCTTAATATAATATAATAATAATAATTCAAATAAACTAATTGGAAACAATTTATTGGAAATAAAGAAAATCACTCGGCTTATTAGGCAAATCGGGCCTTGCATAGTAGGCCGAGAAGTGCGTTCTGGCTACTAGGTATATATATATATATATATATATATATATATATATATATATATATATATATATATATATATATATATATATATATATATATATATAGGGGGTACCACCTCTGGTTGTTTGTAGGGACCCTTAAGCTTTCAAGAAGAGGATATAGAGCTCACGTAACCTCCCACGTGCGCTGGCACATATTGTCTTCTCCTACCACCATATATATATCCAGCTCTGTAGAGGTGGAGTGCGTGCCTACGACGCAGTAGGCATTTCCCCTCTGGTTCTCGACACTGAAGCGCTAATACAGGAAACTGGCTGCTGTTGAGTCTCTAGTTTACCTAATGAGTTTTCACCCCACCTTCTGCTGGAACCTGAGTGCACATGTACCCCAGGCGCCCAGGGTCTCCACGTCTATTAGGACGGATCGACTTGAGAATGGTCCAGGACGGACCGAAACGTCGTCGTCCTTTCATTTTCTAGTGTGAGGATTGGTCAACATATTAGGATGAACCTTCAGGTGTAGTAATACCTGATACTAATCCTTATACCTCCTATTTTTTGGTCTCCCTGAGGGTGACTGCTCAATCATCTTCAGATACACTCTACTGCAGATAGGTATCGGCCTGAGATGATGTACACGCACTTTAAGGGCCAAGTGAACTTAATGGTTTTGAAAGCATTTTCATATTTTGGGAATCTGAAGAAAATAGTTACAAATCAGTACAGTATTTTGGCTTTGCCTTCATCTCCTTGTGTGACACTCGATGAAATTCCAATAGTGCAAAAATATGAAGGCGTATAACATTATAAATTTGTATTTCCATCAATTCTAGTCTGCCAAGTTCATTGTGATATCCATTTTAACTCGGCAAACTCTTTCATCCATGTCAGCTCTACTACCTAAGTAAACTCTTTTACTTCTTCCAATTATGTCAATTCTACCATCCATATCAACTCTTACAATTATGTTAACTCTTGCAACTATGTCAATTCTTCCATCCACGTCACATTTTCTATGTAAGTCAATTCTTCCAACTATGTCAAGTTTACACAGCGAGCACAATACTTATTTATATAATATATTCAGCTGTAGAATATCTGTTTTGTTTGATGAGCTGTAGTAAATCAAAGCCCTCGAGTGTACACTTTTGTATTGAAATTTGTATATCTTTTTGTATTGTAAATCTTTTGGAAATCTTTATACTGGAAATCATATACTGGAAATCATATACTGGAAATCTTTTGTATTGAAATTTACTGGAAATAGTAGAGCTGTAGTAAATCAAAGCCCTCAAGTGTACACTTTTGTATTGAAATTTGTATATCTTTTTGTATTGTAAATCTTTTGGAAATCTTTATACTGGAAATCATATACTGGAAATAATATACTGGAAATCATATACTGGAAATAATATACTGGAAATCTTTTGTATTGAAATTTTTGTATTGAAATTGTGAGTTAGTAGTAAATATTGAAATATTTCAATATTTACTACTACCAGAAAACGGAATCAGCTAAAAAAAATGAGAAACAGCAGCTTCAACTGAGTAAGTTTTCAAGTTACATTAGCTTGGCAGTTTTAGACCACAATGGTGCCCACCATTCACGGCCAAGTAGTCGTACAGCCACTCTATACTTTTATAAGTGTCCTGCAAAAAAAATTTCACAATGACGCCTGACAGCTGGGTGGACAGCGCTTTGGATTCGTAGTCCTGAGGTTCCGGGTTCGATCCCCGGTGGAAGCGGAGACAAATGGGCAAAATGTTTCTTTCACCCCGATGCCCCTGTTACCTAGCAGTAAATAGGTACCTGGGAGTTAGACAGCTGCTACTGGCTGCTTCCTGGGGGTGTGTAACAAAAAGGAGGCCTGGTCGAGGACCGGGCCGCGGGGACGCTAAGGCCCCGAAATCATCTCAAGATAACCTATGACTGCTCGTAGATCTCACCCCAAAGAATACAAACTTGCAAACAGTATCTGGCCTTCTTTAACACCTAATAAGAATGTAATGATCTAAAATGATTTCTAGTCTATAGCTTAAACGAATAAAACTTTCAAATTTCCAAGTACACCTAAGTTACCAAAAGTCCAGAAAGTTTACCAAAGTTACAAAAAATGGTCAAACATCCGCACGAAAGTCCCTTAATCCTGTTGGTTATTTAATGCCCTGAAATTGTCGGCGAATTGGCAATCCAAATTATGAGTGGCAGATGCTTTAATTGTTGCCCAGGTGTTATGATGGTGACATTCTCCCATGATGATGGTGACATTCAGGCTTTATGATGGTGACATTCAAGCTTTATGATGGTGACATTCAGGCTTTATGATGGTGACATTCAGGCTTGATGATGGTGACATTCAGGCTTTATGATGGTGACGTTCTCCCATGATGATGGTGACATTCTCCCATGATGATGGTGACATTCTCCCATGATGATGGTGACATTCTCCCATGATGATGGTGACATTCAGGCACCATAATTGTGACACTCAGACACCATGATAGTGACACTCAGACACCATAATAGTGACACTCAGACACCATGATAGTGACACTCAGACACCATGATAGTGACACTCAGACACCATGATAGTGACACTCAGGCACCATAATAGTGACACTCAGACACCATAATAGTGACACTCAAGACACCATGATAGTGACACTCAGACACCATGATAGTGACACTCAGACACCATGATAGTGACACTCAGACACCATGATAGTGATACTCAGGCACCACTGTCTTTGACTCGACACCTTGAGACAAGAGGCGTCCCAAGAGGTCACTGGTAACCAGTCCTTGAGACAAGAGGCGTCCCATGAGGTCACTGGTGACCAGTCCTTGAGACAAGAGGCGTCCCAAGAGGTCACTGGTGAGACCACTTGAGACAAGAGGCTACTATAAGCTACTGGAGAATTGAACATACACTGAACGACACACATGCTTAAGATCCCAAAGTTAATCCAAAATGTTTGCCGACTATTATTTAAATAACATTAATTAGATTATGAATAGAGTGCGAATCCAAATTATAATCACATCGTTCAATCTCTGGTGCCAATGTGGATATCTTTAATAATTCAGCACGGCCAATATTTCCATACTGTTTCTGGTTCACTCAAAGTTCAAAATTGAATAATGAAAGTCGTACACTGACGTGCCGACATTAGTGGAATCTCTAACATTAATTTCCAGAATAGAAGTATAAGAGCGAGCATAGTAAACATTTCTTGCATAAATATCTGTACTTAGTTAAAGAAGAAAATTAGTAAAGCTTTGACTAGCTACCAGCCAGTATCTTCAAGCTTTAAACAATATATGATAAGTTTATCACTAATAATACAGCGACCACGCTGAAGGAACTTCTTTAACAACGGTGTCATCAACACTGAAGGAACTTGTCCTCAGTGTCAACTATACTGAAGGAACTTGTCCTCAGTGTCAACTACACTGAAGGAACTTGTCCTCAGTGTCATATACTGAAGGAACTTGTCCTCAGTGTCAACAACACTGAAGGAACTTGTCTTCAGTGTCAACTACACTGAAGGAACTTGTCCTCAGTGTCAACTACACTGAAGGAACTTGTCCTCAGTGTCATCAACACTGACGGAACTTGTCCTCAGTGTCATCAACACTGAAGGAACTTGTCCTCAGTGTCAACAACACTGAAGGAACTTGTCCTCAGTGTCAACAACACTGAAGGAACTTGTCCTCAGTGTCAACTACACTGAAGGAACTTGTCCTCAGTGTCAACTACACTGAAGGAACTTGTCCTCAGTGTCAACTACACTGAAGGAACTTGTCCTCGGTGTCAACTACACTGAAGGAACTTGTCCTCGGTGTCAACAACGCTGAAGGAACTTGTCCTCGGTGTCAACTTCACTGAAGGAACGTGTCCTCAGTGTCAACTACACTGAAGGAACTTGTCCACGGTGTCAACAACGCTGAAGGAACTTGTCCTCGGTGTCAACTACACTGAAGGAACTTGTCCTCAGTGTCAGCTACACAATTAGGCCCAGGAAATGATGGGACACGAACACTCCAAGTTTAACCAAGCTTTATCAACCATTTCGCTCGCTGACCTCCTCCTAATAATTGATGATCTTCGACAGTCATTAAAGATTGATGTCCGACTGCCAACGTTGATTATTCTGGTGAGCTCAATATAACGTAATAATTCTACCGCGTCTTCATCAACATTTGACACAAGAGGAAATTAGTTATAAACTGCAAGAGATATAATTTATACACTTTCATACGTACTCAATATCAGGCAAATATGTTATGACCAATAACATAGTATGTTTTGTCCATGGAGAACAATCAAATAATTGTTAAAAATAATAGATACGAACATATTCACAAATGTACAATTCTAGTGCAGTATAAACCAAATAATAATAATTTGTAACTTTTATATATAATACATATATATATATTATATATATATATATATATATATATATATATATAATAAACATAAGAACATGTTACGGCGGTTAATTAGTAGGTACAGTGATTGTATATTATATAAAGCCGTTAGTACGCCGGGTGAATTAAACGTCTCTCTCCCTGATGGAAGTCGTCTACTGAGTGAGATCCAGTCGAAGTTGAAGAAGTACCAAGACGTGGCAAGCGAGCACCTGAAGAAGTCACAGTTGAAGATGACAACACCATGACAATAAGTTCAGGGTGAAGTTGAGATGTTTTAAGCCAGGTGATCTTGTTCATGTTTTAAAGTCCAGAGTGGGAACTTCCTTAGGTCATTCATTTTGAAGGTCCGTTTGAAGTTGTTTGCAGACGATCTGAGTTAACTTATAAAATTAAAAGTCTGCAGGACCCTTCCAAGGTTTTGGTAGTACACATTAACAGGTTAAAAGCTTTTCAAGGCTCCAGGCCAGTGTCATGTGTGGTACAGGACACAGTCACCCCTGAGAACATATATCTGATGACTTGTCTAATCATACCTTTTGTAATTCTAGCTTTGAGGAGATTATGGGACATTTGGATGAGGTTAAACAGGGAGAGTTGAGAATGTTACTACACCAGTATTGTAATATATTTGGAGAAGTTCTACCCAGACCTTTGTTTTGAGCCATGATATTCAGCTCATAGACACCACCCCTATTCGTATGCATCCGTATAGAGTATCTCCAGAAAAGAGAGATATTATCAGGAGGGAGTGGAGTTCCTCCTGGAAATGGTCTAGTTACACCAAGTCAGAGTTCTGGTGTTCACCATGTTTGTTAGTTCCTAAACCGGATGGGAGTTGGCGTCTGTGTACTGATTACAGGCGGTTAAA
>WNGS01163947.1:6275959-6296337 GCA_020271785.1 Procambarus virginalis
TATGAATATCGGCGCCGGGAGTCAAAAATACCACTAATTACAGAACACACAAAAAAAAACACAAGAAGGATGAACTCATTTTGAAAACTGCGCTGTTGAGAGAGAGAGAGAGAGAGAGAGAGAGAGAGAGAGAGCTAGCTCTCTGAGGATCTGGGAGATCTTTAACCTCAGGGATTTAAAAAAAAGCCCTGAGTTTTTTGGGTTTAACTAAATAAAGAATGGTAGGGCGGGTAAGTAGGCAGCTACCACATAAACCCTGCCTAATATCCCCATCTGGTAGGCTGGTTGGTCATACATGGTATCTGTGTCGAGTCTAATAGCCGCATTATGAAAACTTTGGAGGCGAGTATGACAATATCCTCTAACAGCCGTCTATATGTCTACATTTTTTACAACTGGATATACTGTAATCTAGTGTTGAAGAGTGAGTCGTAGCTCATTTTTTTCACAGAATTTGCAATTGTAGTGCTCAGTGTTTAGAGCGGTATCTGTCTTAAGCAACGATATCCTAATCTATCTTTGAAAAATACGTACCATATAGCGGTTATTAAACCTCTGTATATTGTTCTTTAGTGTATTTTTAAATAAAAATTATTATATATTATTATTATTATTATATAGTTCTCCATTTAGAACATAGCGTAAGAGACTAAGGTGTAATTATTTTTAGTTAACATACAGCTTAATTTTCTCAGTCTTGAAATATTGAAGATCAAAAAATATGTCTGAAAAATCCATGATTACGATATCGTCATCTTGAAAAAACATGACATGATATATTATTATTTCTAAAGAAGCATCGAGGGCATAACTTCATGTTACAGACTATCACATCAAGATGCAGCAGTTACCTCTCAAGGAATCTGTCATCTATATTTAAGAAGTTATCGTGAGTTCAGCTTCTTGTACTCAAGTGATGGAACATAGTCCTGATTAACTTTAACATCAAATGCCATATTCAAATACAATCATAGTAAACAAATCCACAAGGGCCGTGATGAGGATTCGAACCTACGTCCGAGAGCATCCTAGACGCTGCCTTAATCGACTGAGCTACGACATGGTCAAAAAAATTGCAACGTGAAGTTCTAGTAATATTGAAATATTTGTAAGCATAACATTTTCATAAGATATCAAATTATTTATTTTGTAAATTATTTGCTGTTAAATTTAAAACTGTTTTAAAGCAGCGCCTCGAACTGCTAGGGAGAAAACTTTAACAAATGCTAAAACATGAGTTGAATTTATGTACTGTACTTTACTCCAGGGTAGGTCTACAGGACCCCACCAGGCCTGATCAACAGGACCACACCCGACCTGACCTACAGGACCCACACCCGACCTGATCTACAGGACCACACCCGACCTGACCTACAGGACACACCCGACCTGATCTACAGGACCACACACCCGACCTGACCTACAGGACCCACACCCGACATGATCTACAGGACCACACCCGACCTGACCAACAGGACCACACCCGACCTGATCTACAGGACCCACACCCGACCTGATCTACAGGACCACACCCGACTTGACCTACAGGACCACACCCGACCTGACCTACAGACCACACACCGACCTGATCTACAGGACCCACACCCGACCAAGAAGCCAGTTATGGGCTTAAGACCAGAAATAAATACCGTACTTGCAAGCCTACTAAAAACAAAAATCCCACATCAAGATAGTTAATTAACGCCTCACAATACCCGGGACATCTCTGAACTTTGACTAAGTTTAATAGTGGGTTTTGGGCCTATTTCTGTGAAGGGTTACTACGGCCACCACAATACCCGAATACCACAATACCACAATTGCCCGAAACGCAATGCGTACTAGAGCTTTAGGTATTGTATGTACTACCTCTATCTTTAAATCTAACAGAATGTTTGTACTGTAGCGCTGCAACTATGTATGTACTGTTCCTAAATAATTATTATTATTATTATTATTATTATTATTATATACCTTACTGACCAACCAGCAAGTATATATACTTTAGTCGTTAATATATGTAGTCGGGACTAAATTAAACGCTCAATGTATATACACCGATGAATGGGTTACATCTTCGATGTATATACATCCCACCTTTTGTTGCTATGCTCACATGTACTATAATTAAAAAAAAAAACGCTATGTAGAGTCCGGGAGCCAATCTCATCTCCCCCCCCCCTCACCCCCCCGCACCGCCTCTACTGGCCAGCATATTTGCAAAAGCTTAAGTAATGTTGTAAATTAAGAGAACCGCAGCTTGCAATTACCGCTTGTTACCACATGGGGACTCCCGCAGTTGGGCAGACCAGCCATAAAAGTCAAGGTGTAATAATGTGGCTGATGTAGTGGGCGATGGGAATATGTTTTATCTTCCCCGGGCACAGTTGGCGGGGCGCTCCTGGCCGCCTTTGGCGCCAAGGATTTGCTGACACACACACTTTCATGTTTCACTCTTATGCGGAGGTGTGTGTCTGTGTGTGTAATTACCTAAGTGTAGTTACAGGATGAGAGCTACGCTCGTGGTGTCCCGTCTTCCCAGCACTCTTTGTCATATAACGCTTTGAAACTACTGAAGGTCTTGGCCTCCACCACCTCCACCTCCTTGTGTGTGCTAAGTCAGCATCGTGGTTTCTTGTTGACTATTACGTCTTCATGTCATGTTAATTTGTCTCCTAAACAATGGAAAGGCCTATCACAATAATGCTAAGTGCACCATCCTGGGTGTCCTGGAACTGTCAGAATTGTTAACTTGAGAAGGGAACTAAGACTATTTTCTATTTATGATGGAATAGTACTACTTAATACTATGTTTTGTGACAAAATTAATGGAAAAATAATGGTCCCCCCAGCTATATTAAAATTTAATTGATATCCATTGTAAACAACGCAGACTGTTCCCTCAGTCCTCTAGAAAAACTCCTGACAGTGTAATTACCTAACTGTAATTACACTTTAAGGAGTTTTACTCCTGAGTGTGTGGCTCAGCTCTTGTGCCAATAATCAATGAAATTAAATGTGTCTCTTAGTCCTGATAAAACTGTTCACTATATTCCCCCCTTGGAAAGATGTGCCGGTCTCTGTACATTATACACCCATCAGTGTACAACAAACCTTTAATACTGAAACTATGAGATGTATAACACTTGAAGCTTTTGACAGTCATCTTCATAATCTCAAACCAACTGAATCCTATGCCTTTACTGATGGCTCTGTGCAATTGGGCACAGGTAAAGCAGGTTGTGCATGTGCAAGCACAGCACAAACTGAGCTATCCAGTCACTTAGCACCTTAAGCTCAATGGTAGTGGAGTGATATTTTGTGAGTAAGTGCTCTGCAGTCTTTAAATAACCCCTTCACTATTAATGTCTCAAGTAGCTTGTAATATTAAATGGAATGGGATTTTTGCCAATGATACTAACTACTGTATAAAATTTGTGTCGATCTCATCCCATGTTGGAGTTGGAGAGGTGACTTTGTAGATCAATTGGCCAATAAGACTTGCAGGAAAGAAAACTCTGATTATGACTTTGGACTATCTGATGCAATTATTTAAAAATTCAAATTAAAGAAACTACCTCAGCAGAAGAACAAAGAAATGGCCAAAGACCTGAAAGCTGCAATATTAAAAGCTATATCAATTTTTTTAATAATAGGTATTTGTATGATCGGCACAGTAACCGGACCAGGCAATGTGATGTAATCATTGCAGTAATTCGCCTTGGTTATAGACACATCTGGCAGGTCTGTGAGGCTGAGCCACTACCAGAATACTCAGCTTGTAAACTCTTGAGACAAACCTTCAAGACATTCACTTGAACACTACATTACTGAATGTGAAACTGTAAAAGATTTTAGACATCCTGGCCTATTGTACAATCAACTGTGTAACTATTTCGCTGAAATCTGGTGGACGACATCCTAACAATTTATCCAAAATTTGCTTGTCCATTTTAAAGAATGAAGAACGTTTTATTTATTTATTTACATACTTTTAAGCTGCATCTCTTATGAATCCTTCCCTGCCCTTGTGTAGCAGTGAACAAAAGAAAGTTGGATTCACAAATTCTTAAATTGAAATATGAATAATGACTGATGTAGTTGATTGTAACCATGAAATATATATGTGCCTCAGCCTATAGTTTAGACCTATTTTCTTGTGTATGATCCTTTGTCCTGCGTGACAGTTAATATGAGGACTGTAGTAAGACCTAATGGAATTACTGAGATTAGGCAAAATTTTTAATTAATTTTGTCAATTAAATTTTTAATAATACTCGTGCTTTTGCTGGAGCTAATTTTTCCCCAGGCATCTAAATCTATTGTCGCAGAGAATGACATAGAACCGACATCCAAACTGATAGGAAATGCACGACAAGAAACGTTAAAAAGAGTAAGGAAATATCGCCTCTCTCGCCTCCCTCATTACTGGTGACTCTGGCTTAATGTGGTGTTGTTGGTATGACGGGCAGCGACGGGACTCGCCCGTATCTTAGTCTAAAAACAAAAAGTAAAAAGAAAATAACTTTTGTATTTTATTTTTCTCTGCTATAGACTTTCTATAGCAGAGAATAGCAGGATACCTGCCCCTATTAACGTACAGATGTATGTTAAATATACAAGTAGTCCCTTGCTGTCAGTTTGTCTGACTATTTACGGATCAGCGGGTGTTGTAGGTTTCGTTATTCTGCACCAATAAAATTTGTAGAACATGAATCTGAAAAATATGAAAATAGTGGTAATCCGTTTAGGTAGCAGGGATATGATTGGCTGAAGCCAGGCTGATGCGCGCCGGTTTAAACCTTTACTGCTACCATATTTGTGTTGCTGGATAATATCACCTATATGGATATTCGGATAAAAAAATTGTGTTTCCTCACGACGAGTCCAACAGTCTACTTTCTGTTTATCTCTTCATTAGGATACAGACCACAAACCAGCAATGGATATGATCATCAAGGTCGAATATACAGTTTCAATTTAATGTGATGTTTAATAAGTTAATGTATCTATCATTATTATTTTGTCCGAAACGTTGTTTGTACTTGGGGCGAGGCACAATAATTACCATGTTTATCACTAAACACTTTCCCTAAAATGTCCCCCATATATTAATACTTATAAACGAGTATTTGCAAATACGATCATCACAATTAAGAAACCCAGGAAGCAAGTGAAAGATTACACGCAGACTGGAAACTTCACACTGAAATACCATGTACATTGAACTCTATTTTTTATAATTCAGTGATGTTATCAATGATTTATCAAATAAACAGATGTACACATGGTGAATCAGTCATGTCAGGAAAACGTACACAGGCAGAAAGAGAAGTACATATCAAGAAGCAAACGTACATGTCAGGAGGAAGTTGTCGTACATATGAAGGAGCAGACATACACGTTAAGACGAAGCTATGCAAACTGAGAAGCAGACGAACACGTAATAAAATGACGGACTCATATATATACCAGGATATACATCTGCAAACGTGCAGAAATTTGTTTCACTCTTAAGAAATTACGTTGCTAAACAATGAACTCAAAAATCCGAGTCAACTTGCTGTTAAAATACTTATATACTGTCCTCACACCACCTCCAACCCTTTACCACTTGCAGGAGTGACAAAGTGCCATGTATCGGACATAGGGCCTATTAAATAACACACCACAGATTGAGTTAGACACTAAAGCATTACGTGACCCTCGGCAGTGCCATGATTCCCTGCTACAATGGAGATCATATGAAATGTTGAGGCACTTTATGGCACCTGTGCCGCCTGGCACTGAGGGTCCAGTCTCATAACTGCAGAGTTTTATTGTTTGTCTCATTGTTTATATCATTTTAATTAATGTAGCGCAGCCAAAAACATGCCAGTGTGGTTTACAGGGAGGGTTGGTTTACAGGGAGGGTTGGTTTACAGGGAGGGTTGGTTTACAGGGAGGGTCGGTTTACAGGGAGGGTTGGTTTACAGGGAGGGTTGGTTTACAGGGAGGGAGGTTTACAGGGAGGGTCGGTTTACAGGTAAGGTAATGCATGTGGAATGTGGAAGTGTATGTGGAAGTATTGTATTTATCCCGTGACATGTGGAAGCATTGTATATATCCCGTAAAATGTGGAAGTATTGTCTTTATCCCGTGACATGTGGAAATATTGTATTTATCCCGTGACATGTGGAAGCATTGTATATATCCCGTAACATGTGGAAATATTGTATTTATCCCGTGACATGTGGAAGTATTGTATTTATCCCGTGGAAGCGGTAGTGGAAGCCTGATGGAGGACATTTACACTGTTCCATCTGCCCGGCGGCTGACGCCCGTCCACACAGCATCACGCTCAAAACGTTTCACTGTTATTGAGGAGACGGGTCGACGGGCAAATGAAATCATGCGAATAAAGAGTGACAATGTGCGGGAATTACCGTTTGTGAATGTTGTTGTTGCCTAGTGAGGTCCGGACTCTCTAAGCTACTTATTCACACGGCTTCATTTGTTGTTGGTGGTGGTTAACTTTAGAGTTGCGCTCTTGGTGTTTATTAACTTGAGTTGCTTCGTTAATGTTTAACTTGAGTTGTTTTGTTGATGTTTTACTTGAGTTGCGTTTTAGATGTTTAACTTGAGTTGCGTTTTAGATGTTTAGATGTTTTACTTGAGTTGTTTTGTTGATGTTTTACTTGAGTTGCGTTTTAGATGTTTAACTTGAGTTGTTTTGTTGATGTTTAACTTTAGTTGCGTTGCCGATGTTTAATATGAGTTGCGCTGTTAATCTTTTAACTTGCGATGGGTTGTTGATGTTAAATTGAGTTGCGTTGTTAATGCTTAACAATGAGTTGGGTTGCTGATATTAAATTGGACATCGTTGTTAATGTTGCCTTGAGGTCCATTACTGAAGTTATTGACGAAGTGTAATAAAAATTGTAGAGTGTGCTGGCTGCGGAGGGATCAAAGTATTAACACACACACACACTCAATTACAGACCTATATTATTGACAAGTGTAATAGTAAAAATATTGGAAAAATAATTAAAACTAAATGGGTAGAACACCTGGAGAAAAACGATGAAATATCAGACAGACAATATGGTTTAAGATCTGGAAGATCCTGTGTAACAAATTTACTCGAGATTTTACAGGAAAGAGATGGTTGGATTGAATGCATCTATCTGGACATCTGGAACATTTTGGAGGGGTGACAGGTAAGCTTCTAATATCGATGAAAAATTCTCTGATAGAAAAATGAAGGCAGTAATCAGAGGCAATGTATCGGACTGGAGGAATGTCACAAGTGGAGTACCACAGGGTTCAGTTCTTGCACCGGTAATGTTCATTGTCAACATTAACGATCTACCAGATGGAATACAGAATCATATGCTGATGATGCTAAGATAATAGGGAAGATAAGAAACTTAGATGATTGACATACCCTTCAAGAAGTCCTGGACAAAATAAGTATATGGAGCACCACT
Source organism: Procambarus virginalis (assembly GCA_020271785.1). Classification (NCBI taxonomy): domain Eukaryota; kingdom Metazoa; phylum Arthropoda; class Malacostraca; order Decapoda; family Cambaridae; genus Procambarus; species Procambarus virginalis. Next base: position 6,283,429 of record WNGS01163947.1, read on the forward strand.
TGGCAAATGGAATTTAATGTGAATAAATGCCATGTTATGAAATGTGGAATAGGAGAACATAGACCCCACACAACCTATAAATTATGTGAGAAATCTTTAAAGAATTTTTGATAAAGAAAGAGATCTAGGGGTGGTTCTAGATAGAAAACTGTCACCTGAGGACCACATAAAGAATATCATGCGAGGAGCCTATCTTGAGGTTATCTTGAGTTGATTTCGGGGCTATAGTGTTCCTGCGGCCCGGTCCTCGACCAGGCCTCCACCCTCAGGAAGCAGCCCGTGACAGCTGACTAACTCCCACGTACCTATTTACTGCTAGGTAACAGGGGCATAGGGTGAAAAAAACTCTGCCCATTGTTTCTGTCCGGCGCCCGGGATCGAACCCGGGACCACAGGATCACGTGTGCAGCGTGCTGTCCGCTCGGCCCCATGCTATACTTGGGGCCGGCCGGCCCCAAGGCTACACGGGCTAATTTCAGAATTACTTCTAAGTACATGGATGGCGAAATACTAAAGAAATTGTTCACGACTTTTGTTAGACCAAATCTGGAATATGCAGCGGTTGTGTGGTGCCCATATCTTAAGAAGCACATCAACAAACTGGAAAAGGTGCGGAGACATGTCACTAAGTTGCTCCCAGAACTGAAGGACAAGAGCTACGAGGAGAGGTTAGAGGCATTAAATATGCCAAAACTAGAAGATAGAAGAAAAAGAGGTGATATGATCACTACATTCAAAATAGTAACAGGAATCGATAAAATTGATAGGGAAGAATTCCTGAGACCCGGAACTTCAAGAACAAGAGGTCATAGATTTAAACTAACTGAACAAAGCTGCCGGAGAAATATAAGAAAACTCATTTTCGCAAACAGAGTGGTAGACAGTTGAAACAAGTTAAGTGAGAAGGTGGTGGAGGCCAAGACCGTCAGTAGTTTCAAAGCGTTATATGACAAAGAGTACTGGGAAGACGGGACACCACGAGCGTAGCTCCCACCCTGCAACTACAATAGGTAATTACACTAATGTAATTACACACACACAGAATAGCGGAAAAATTTGAATTTGAATACGAGACATACATTTTAGTTTTGTTACATAAACAGATACGTACTTTTTGCAGTTTGAAATCTATCAGTTTGTAATCTATAAGTATATGGAAACATCGACATCTGATTGCAGATGCTATTGTGTGCATACGACCCTAGTATAAAATCTAGTCTCTGAATGCCATATCAGAGGACATCCAAAGCCAGCTATAGATTTCAGAGGTGTGGTAAACTTTCTGGCAGAGGGGGCGACCGCCCCACAACAATACACAGCACTGCCATATATACCTGGCTACGCGATTTCCAAATTCGAATAAAATCAGCTGAGGCTTAGCGGGATCAAACTGGGAAAGAAATGCTTGAAGCAAATAAACAGGGCAAAAATTGCTGATGAAAATATAAACAAATAAAATATATCTACGTCGACACGAAGGATATTGCGCAGGTGTAATTCTCGTATATTCATATGTATACTTAGGTAATTACACACACATACACACACACACACACACACACACACACACACACACACACACACACACACACACACACACACACACACACACACACACACACACACACACACACACTCTCTCACCTGAGGACTACATTAAGAACATTGTGCGAGGAGCCTATGATACACTTTCTAATTTCAGAATTGCTTTTAAATAAATGGATGGCGAAATACTAAAGAAATTGTTCACAACGTTTGTTAGACCAAAGCTGGAATATGCAGCGGTTGTGTGGTGCCCATATCTTCGAGGCACATCAACAAACTGGAAAAGGTGCAAAGACATGCCACTAAGTGGCTCCCAGAACGGAAGGACCAGAGCTACGAGATGATAGAGGCATAAAATATGCCAAAACTATAACATATAAGAAAAGAGGCGATATGATCACTAGCACAAAATAGTAATGGGAATCGAAAATTGATAGGGAAGAATTCCTGAGACCCGGAACTTCAAGAACAAGAGGTCATAAATTTAAACTAATTAAACAAAGCTGCCAAAGAAATATAAGAAAATTCACTTTCGCAAACAGAGTGGTTGACGGTTGGTACAAGTTAAGTGAGAAGGTGGTGGAGGCCAAAACCGTCAGTAATTTCAAAGCGTTTTATGACAAAGAGTGCTGGGAAGACGGGACACCACGAGCGTAGCTCTCATCCTGTAACTACACTTAGGTAATTACAAACACATAGGGTAGTGTAGTTAATAAATAGAATGCATTAGGCAGTGATGTGACGAAGGCAGACGTCATGCAGAGTTTCAAATGTAGATATGATAGAGCCCAGAAGGCTCAGGAACCTGTAGTACAGTTTACTAACAGTTGAAAGGCAGGACCAAAGATCCGAAGCTCAACCCCCGCAAGTACAACTAGGTGAGTACACACGCTGCAATATTAACTAGACAGGCTTCACAGGTAGTCTAAAAAATAGCTACTAAGTTTTAACCAAAGCAAATGCCGAGATATGAGGCTACGTACAAGATTAAGACGACCCTTGAGGAGCAGAGAATGAAGGAGGAAGAGAGCTTCCGGCATCACTAGAGAAAAGACACTGAGGATTGATATAACCAACGGTTGTTATGTCAAACTAGCTAACGTCTGGATAGTTGCAGAAATTTGGAACAAATGAGCCTTCAGAGTACAATTTACAACGTATGTGAGACACACTCTTGAGTATGCAGCCCCAGAATGGTATGCCCGTCACAAAAGACGCATACCGAATGAAGGCGATATAAAAAGTTATAACAAATCGTCAGAAATATAGATCCGTTACTCATTCATAACAGATCTAATGATTTTTATTTGCACAAGTATTCGCGCTCTTCTGCTTCTTTCATGAGGAATACCATGAAATATAACCATGGTATTAATGTACCTCTCAGCGTACATCACTTGCCCCAAGTCAAGTCACTCATTCAATCCATGATCACATTATTTCAAGTTATCACTGTTTCGCTTACAGGAACTTCCCGCTTCCAACAGACTGGAACTTAACATCTTTGAGTCTATTACATTTTGAAATCATATATATTGTTAAGAAAAAACCTGAAATGAACTTAACAACTCTTAGAGGTTTTCATTTCTTCGTTCACTCGCTAGTTCCTCTTTTGCAGACAGACTTTATATATATATATATATATATATATATATATATATATATATATATATATATATATATATATATATATATATATAAAGCTAACATAAAAGTAAGTTATGAGATAGTTAGCATTACAAATAACTATGGTCAGAACCACAAGGTGTCCACTATTTATGTATTACAATAATTCATCTAATCAAGCGAGTTCAAATACTTAAGAGTAGATTTTTATATACATAACTTCTCCACACTAAACATACACAGGCACTCGTGTCCCTCAAGTCGTGTACACATTCGCCGCAGATGCTGTATCCCAACTCTCAAGAATTTTATGGAGTATAATACAACCATCTTCATACAACCAAACATTTAAATGAGATGATTATGATTACATTTCCCACACAAGAGGTAAGATGTGATGGTTGTGGCATTAGCGGACCGATGGTATACAGGTCTCCGCAACCTAACAACAAAATGTCACTCTCAAACTTCAGGAGGAAAGAATTTTGAAATACAGTAAAAATTCATACGCCCCCACAAGTACAGTTTTATATATTTCAATTTCAAATTTGACGTCACTTGGTCCTAGTCGGGAGACCCCTCACAATACATACTTTACATATATATATATATATATATATATATATATATATATATATATATATATATATATATATATATATATATATATATATATGCGAACCAGCCTGAATGGTCCCCAGGACTATATGCGAATGAAAACTCACACCCCAGAAGTGACTCGAACCCATATTCCCAGGAGCAACGCAACTGGTATGTACAGGGACGCCTTAAACCGCTTGACCATCACGACTGGACATAAGGAAGTGATAGCCTGAGCTATATGAACCACTTCCCCGCCGGCACTTGGATGGTTATCTTGGGCATAGCATTTTATCAAATCACCTACATACCAGTTGCGTTGCTCCTGGGAGTATGGGTTCGAGTCACTTCTGGGGTGTGAGTTTTCATTCGCATATAGTCCTGGGGACCATTCAGGCTGGTTCGCATTTGTGTTCCTCACGTGTTGCCCCAAAAAATGAGGTGATTTGATAAAATGCTATGCCCAAGATAACCATCCAAGTGCCGGCGGGGAAGTGGTTCATATAGCTCAGGCTATCACTTCCTTATGTCCGGTCGTGATGGTCAAGCGGTTTAAGGCGTCCCTGTACATACCAGTTGCGTTGCTCCTGGGAGTATGGGTTCGAGTCACTTCTGGGGTGTGAGTTTTCATTCATATATATATATATATATATATATATATATATATATATATATATATATATATATATATATGTATATATTGTTAAATATGACCGAAAAGGTAAGATTAATAATTCTAATACGAATTTAGTTCGGTCAGAGAGTATGAGGTTCATTTCGTATCGACAAACACCTCGACATTCTTACAGATCGACATTGCCACAGCACCGAAACCAGGATCATCAAGAAACTGACAACATTATATGGAGGACCTCTGGCAATTCCACGACCCAGAGATGGCTTCTTAAACCTTGCAGGAATCAACCTCACTGAGGACCAAATCACTCTCCTAAATCTGGGTATAAACTGTCAAGTTATGTCAAGACCAAGTGAGATGGCCCGGTAAGTGGAGTTGGAGATCCTGTTGGACGACATATTCGACCTCGAGACACAAAAGAAGGTCACCACCAAAGACACCTTACAAGCAGAACTTATTGCAGAAGGAGGAAAGAATCGAGGCAACTACAGAAGCACCATACTGTCTCCCGAGCTCAAAGCGGCAGCTAAGAGCCTTCGTGAGAACACGGAGATAGTCGTCAGGAGAGGTGACAAGTCGCCAATATACGTCATTCTTAGAAAAGACGAATATTTGGCGAAAATGAACCTCATACTCTCTGACCAAACTAAATACCAAAGGGTAACGAAGGACACTACAGCCGAATTGAAAACGAAGGTAAACAGATTGATCGAAACTGTGAACGCCAAGAAATCTGGGCTCCATTTGCCAAAGGTTATTGGGGAATACAAACTTGAGTATGCGTATGGAAATGTCAAGATCCACAAGCCTGGAAACCCACTTCGGTCAATCTTCAGCCAGATACCCACACCCACGTACAGACTGGCGGAGCGACTCAACGGCTTGCTGACTCCTTATGTACCTTGTGCTTTTAGCCTAAAGTCTCCAAAGGAATTTGTTGACTTACTGCGAGGAACAAGGGATAAGAGCCTCGCTGGATGCAGAATCACTGTTTACCAACGTACCTGTGGATCTAACTATCGGGATGATAGCGGACAGAGTGTATCGTGATCCGGCTTGTACTCCTCTTGACATACCAGAAAACATACTTAGGAAACAACTCCAAGCTTGCACTAAAGAGGCACCCTTCTTGAGCCCAGATGGGCACATGTATAAGCAAGTAGATGGGGTCGCCATGGGTTCTCCCCTAGGTGTCCTGTTTGCGAACTTCTACATGGGTGCCATCGAGCAGAAGGTCTTAGCTGACATGGACTTGAAACCCGCCATATACTGCAGGTATGTTGACGACAATTTTATGCAGGTACCTGATGCCAGACGTCTGCAGGAGCTGAAGGAGGCATTTGAATGGAATTCTGTGTTGAGTTTCACTTACGAGATGGAGAAGGATGGGAAGCTGCCCTTTCTAGATGTAACAGTCACGGAAAGGAGCGGAGGCTTTCACACTGCAGTCTACACTAAGGAAACAAACATAGGATTGTGCCTCAACGCCAATAGTGACTGCCCAGACAGGTACAAGAGGAGTGTTGTCAACGCTTATGTCGACCGTGCTCTCAGTTACAGCTCAGGATGGAAGCAAGTCGATGAAGAACTCTGTAGGGTAAGGCATGTCCTAGTCAACAATGGCTCCTCTAATGGTTTTGTTGAAGACATCATAAAAAGAAAGGTGAAACGCCATGCAACCTCTGAAGAATTAACTAAGACAACACATGTACCCCCTATTAGACTATTTTACAGGAACTTCTTTTCGACGGTTCATAAAACGGAGGAAAGGGTCCTGAAAGAAATTGTTGATAGGAACGTTATCCCTACAGACAAAAATCAGAAAATACAATTGACGATTTACTATAAAACCAAGAAAACGACCAACCTATTCATGAAGAACTCTCCAGACACCAAGCATAATGTCTTGAAGGAAACCAACGTCGTCTATGCCTTCAAATGCCCACATGGGGACTGTAAGCCCAAAAGAACTCAGTATATAGGCAAGACATTGACGTCTCTTTCCATTCGATTAACAATGCATAAACAACAGGGCTCCATCATGGAACATATAATCTCTTCTCACAACCAGACCATCACCAGAGAAATTTTAACAAACAACACAGAAATCATCTATAGATACAGCGATAGCAGGAGGCTCGACATCTGCGAGGCACAACACATCAAAAAGTCTACACCAGCAATCAACAGCCAATTAATGCACAACTATATTCTACCCACTTCAAGACCCCGGACCAATATAGAAGCATCAAGAGGAAGTATGGGCCAACAGGCCTTCTGCAGGTACTTCCATTCTTATGTTTTTATACCCATTGGTTCGTGTTCTGTCTTGTGTAAATGTCAATCACCTCACCCAAAACTTTCATATCACCTAACCGTAATGCGAGTATACGTATGGAAGTGTTTGCAGGTTACAGTTGTGTGTGTAAACTAAAGTCTTTGAAAATGTAATAAGTTATTACGAAACGCGTTCAAGCGACGCGTCAGACTAGAAATAAAAATGAATTTTTGAGAACTGACTTTTCAATTACCATCGACAGTAAAAAGAAACATAAGAAATCTATATATATATATATATATATATATATATATATATATATATATATATATATATATATATATAAATCGATATTCTTTATCTTAAGTTTCTAGTCAAAACAAGGTGAAGAGCCTGTGTTGCACCACAGATGGTGTAGCCAAGAGGAAAGTTTTCACCTTGACAAGACAACAACACCAAAAACTTCTCCCAATAAGAGTCCAATTTAGAAGTTAAGCAAGACATAATCATTTTGCATTAATCGGCAATTCAAGGAGAATTTTGTGACTTCCTCTGTAACGGCTTTACTATATCTCAAGAACACTTTTTTTATAATTATAGAATTTTTATTAGCGAAACTTATACTTCATTTTGCCTAATCTGAGTGATTCAGTCAAGACATATTGCAATGATGATGATGCTGTTCATATTCACTGCCACACAGGACAGTGAGGATGTTGTTCATATTCACTGCCACACAGGACAGTGAGGATGCTGTTCATATTCACTGCCACACAGGACAGTGAGGATGCTGTTCATATTCACTGCCACACAGGACAGTGAGGATGTTGTTCATATTCACTGCCACACAGGACAGTGAGGATGCTGTTCATATTCACTGCCACACAGACAGTGAGGATGTTGTTCATATTCACTGCCACACAGGACAGTGAGCATGCTGCTCATATTCACTTACGACATATGAGAATGCTACTCACTCACTGCCACTAAACAGATAATCATGCATAAAATATATAGTCTAGATTACAGATTTTAACTATCGCCTCTCTTTCAGGCTATTAAATTCAAAATGAAACATTCTATAAAATAATTGATTTTACTAAAATCAATTAAGACTTTGCAATATTTTGGATAGCTGGATCAGGTCAATAAAGCCTACTGCCAACGTCATCATCAGTAAAGCCTACTGCCAACGACATCATCAGTAAAGCCTACTGCCAACGACATCATCAGTAAAGCCTACTACTAGACATATCTCAGCTTGTGTTTCTCAACACCGTCCTCAATGCTTAGCACTTCGTCCCTCCAGGTACTGGCAGTGATATAGGCTTCCAAATGTGCGGAACAAGTTTTTTTTATCTTTATTGAATAAAATACAATATAAATCATATATACATAAATTTTACAAGGCAATACTACATTACATATACAGTAGTATAATTTTCAATAAACAAGTGTTTCATTATCACAACATGAACTTTAAACACCTAAATGTTATACTTATTTTCATTAAATGATTTACAATTTTAGAGATTATATTTACATTAATTTACAGGGGAAATTATTACATTTATATATATTTTATATAATTCTCAGTAAACCAATTTTCCATATCATCACCGAGCATGATCCGTAAACCCCAAATGTTATACTTGATCCTGCCTCGTAAGAACTTCAATATTTATAGCAAAATTATCATAAAACATTGGTTGGGGGAGTGCAAGTGATTTGGAAATAAACAAAGAACAGCTTCGCGGGTGCCTATAGGCCTTCTATAGGCTCCTGTATTTGGTGTTGGTGTTAATGCTTATTAAGCTCTTGAGTTGTTACGGCAACCACAAGTGCTTACTGAATAATTTCAGCAAGAATAATTTGTATCTGAAGATGACCCAGAGCCAAGGTAAACTCTGTGTATATCACAGAGAAGCGGAGTATACACCGCTCGGTGTAATGTAATTTCCAAAAGGTCAAAATGAGTAGCTCCTGTATTTTAAGTACGTAATTCGTACTTATTTAAGTACACATTCTAAATTTAAAAACCAAACATAAAACTACTATCAGGTAATAGATATTGCCTTAAAATCCACCTTAATATATATATATATATATATATATATATATATATATATATATATATATATATATATATATATATATATATGTATATATATATATATGTATATATATATATATATATATATATATATATATATATATATATATATATGTATATGTATATGCAGATCAGAGTTCTTCGGCGGTTAGAGAATTAATTACAATTTTCCGTATAATAATGAAAATAAAATATATTTTATTTTAAGGTAGCATGTAATGTTAAGCCCGTTTTCACCCCCATATCCTTCCCCGTTTGCCTGAAGCCATCTTATCATAAAGTGGAGACTACTTCACTACTTAAGAACCACTCTAAAAACAAAGGAATTTAAATGCGACGGAATTTTTGAGAAAGAAAGTAAGATCCCTGAGTATCAGTACAGCTTCAAAGTTCCGACTTGGGTTCCAAGCGTTTGGTGATAAGAATTGTGGAGGTCAAGCTTTAGGTAGTTTAGAACTGTGGAGGGGATGGGGGGAGTCACACCTTAAGGGTTTAGAACTGTGGGGGTCAAGTTTTAGGGATTTTGAACTGTGGGGTCAAGCCTTAGGGGATTTAGAACTGTGAAGGGTCAAGCCTTAGGGATTAAGAACTGCGGGGTCAAGCCTTAGAGATTCAGAACTGGGGACCAGCCTTGAGGGTCAAGATCTGAAGGCCAAGACGTGAGGGCTAAGCCCTGGGGTTAAGGCCACACCGGTGGACCAGCTAGAGAATTAAGGTCCGCTTTTAAAAGGCTAAAGTAAACTTTCAGCATATATAGCCTTGCATTATATGCTTTACATATATGCTAATCTTTCATCCAAAAATTGGTTCTTATAACAACTACTGGCCGAACGTCCAAAAATTGACAGTTGCACTAAAAACGTTCACGCTTTGTACTATTCATTTTACAAAGGGCACGAGAATGAAGGCAATAACCAAACCTAAACTTACTAAGCCTATTGTTGCACGTATATGCACTAAACTAGTCCTAAAATTGTGTATATTAGGTCTAGAATTGCTTATTAAGGCCTAAGCAAGTCATGTTAGGTTATATAACTATTGTTACAATTTTTAACATGACTTTTGGAGTATTCCAATAGTACCCAACGTGAATATTTTATTTTTGAGAGTATTTATGACTATTTTTGTAGGTTCAGCCAACAGTTGCTATAAACACTACAATTTTTGGAGGTTGAGTTGATACATCTACAATGCCTAAAACATTCCTCGTAAAAATAATTTTGTGTATAATATTACTCATCATTTGCATATATTTCTTAATAACTACAAAGCAGAAATTTAGTAATATTTTGATTATGAAAAATTGTTAAATTAATACTAAGATTTTCATTATAAAAGAAATAGACTTCAGGTGATCCTTTGGCAAGAAATTTGGAATAATAACACCTTTGCCACTTATACTCAAGTACAGTACTACCAAATACTACCAAAGATTTGGTAGTATTTGGTAGTACTGTACTTGAGGTAGTATTGTAGGTAGTATTTAATATACTACCAAAGATTTGGACACTGTTTTGGGTCCTTAACCCAAGTTATCAATTCCACATAATAAGAAATCTTGACAAAATTTCACAAAGCATCAGTGAAAATGTATTTCATTATAAATGTATCAGAGCGAGTTTCTGTGTTTTTCCCGAACTTTATGTTCACATTGGACAGATTAACTCGGGGTGACGGATATAGACCGTGACACAATATCGAAGGATTTTGTTTTTCTAGAAATTACAAGCAGAAAAATGGAGCTTGTGCTGTTGTGGTGAGTCAAAGGCTTCTATGCCACTGATGCAGGCGTTGTTTACATGAATCATACGATTGAAATACAGCGTCTAGATGAGTCATGAGTTTGCTCTACCGATTGTACATGAGTCATATGCTTGCTGTACCATTGGTAGATGAGTCATAAGTTTGATCTACAATTGGTATATGACTCAAAACCTTGTTCTACCGCTTATGGGTCAGTTATAATCTTGTTCAACCGCTTATAGGTGAGTCATGAGCATGCACTACAGCTTGATGAATCGTCAGCTTGATCAACCGTTCGTAGACGAGGTCACAAGCTTGCTCCACTGCTGGTAGAGTCCTCTTTAACCATTAGTAAATGAGTCTATTGTTAACAGAACAGATATTGGAACCAAGGGATTTTGTGATGCCAGGTGCTCAGTTTTGTATTAGCTCGGTGTAAAGGTTATGGGTAAGTGGAAGATGCAAGCTTGTGTAAGTGACCAGGCGATATGTATAAGACATACTGCCTCATCTTTTGTCTCTTAAGATAAAGTCAAGATGAAGGAGTGCGTATAATTCTTCTCCGAGTCTCAATTATTGCGACAGGTGTAATGTACTTGTTTTACTTTGCTGTACAGTGGTGCAATGCTGAATTTAATATATTGTGAGATTCGTGAGGAACCACAACTAGATGGTTTCACTCATGTATATATATATATATATATATATATATATATATATATATATATATATATATATATATATATATATATATATATATATATATATATAATCAGTGAGGATTCACAAGGTCTTCTCTGAGTACTCTTTATTTTCTTCTCCGAGGCTATGGGTCCCTACGCTTGCACCAGAGATGGTACCCCTTCTAGGTATAAATATATAAATATATATATATATATATATATATATATATATATATATATATATGTATAGATATATATATATATATATATATATATATATATATATATATATAAAATATATATATATACTAGATACATACTGCATCAAAAACTAAAATAGAATGCCTCAAGGAGACACATTTATCCTCAGCTATGTTCCAGCGCGTAAAAAATAAAATGGCGGTTGGCAGAACGTGTAACTAGAGGACCAGATGCTCATTTGACTTGGAAAACCCCTGAACGGATTCTACCATACAGGAAAATTCACAGACACAGAAAACTGCCATTTTAAGTTGAAAACAAAGAGATAAGGCTTTGAAGGAGATAGTCCTTAATCTACAACGGAGATCATTTAGGTCCCAGCTTCCATAGTTTTTAGGCTGCTGTATATCTGGATCAAAGTATACTGTACTTTGATCCCGAAAAACTCTGGATTAAACTCCAGATATTAAGTATTCTTGCTGGTTAGACAGTAAGTACTGTTCTTGCCTTAATAATAACCCACAGAGCTTAATAGGCCAATACCAAACATTACCAACGGTATTATTGGATATAGGATCCTATGTCTCAGCAGATATGCACTGACAGAAGAGTCTTGACTACATGTTCATTAATAAAGTATACAACCTATCCTTCAAAGCTTAAACTCAGTATACATGCAATGAACAATGTTCATCAGTAAAGTACTCTCATGCCGGTTCATCGGGAAGCCAGAGTCAAAGCCTAAATTACTCTAAGAGTCTAGAGTTTAATAGGCTTTAAGCCCAATACCAAACAAAACTTTAGCAGTGGCATTTACCACTTGGTGTCACTAATGAACCGTCTCAATGTAACCCCAAGGATACTTTTCTCTAAAAGGTCGCTACTAAGACAACTCAAGGAATTGCCTTGGACCTCTTGCTCCAGCTGGCTTAATCTGACACATTATAAACAAAGTCCCAGGTTCATCCTACTCCCAAGTGTTGAACAACAAATCCACGTGAAAAAATAGGTTCGCTCTCTCTCTCTCTCTCTCTCTCCACTGATCCACCTGCACAAGATGCCCAGGTGGTCACCCCACTGATCCACCTGCACAAGATACCCAGGTGGTCACCCCACTGATCCACCTACACAAGATACCCAGGTGGTCACCCCACTGATCCACCTGCACAAGATACCCAGGTGGTCACCCCACTGATCCACCTGCACAAGATACCCAGGTGATCACCCCACTGATCCACCTGCACAAGATGCCCAGGTGGTCACCCCACTGATCCTCCTGCACAAGATACCCAGGTGGTCACCCCACTGATCCACCTGCACAAGATGTCCTCTGATCCACCTTAGCCCCTCCAAAATGATCCTGGTGGCCCAAGTCAAGCAGCTTGTCAAGGAGGTCCCAGTGAACCTCTTGGGCTCAGCTGTCGTGCCACTGATCCCTACTCATGTCTTCCTTGTGTATATAAGTGTGAGCTGAGAGCGCCCC
>WNGS01163947.1:6341290-6362186 GCA_020271785.1 Procambarus virginalis
CTATAAAGATAGGTTAGGTTAGGTTAGGTAAGGGTGGTTAGGTTCGGTCATATATCTACGTTAATTTTAACTCCAATAAAAAAAATTTACCTCGTACATAATGAAATGGGTAGCTTTATCATTTCATAAGAAAAAAATTAGAGAAAATATATTAATTCAGGAAAACTTGGCTTATTAGGCAAATCTGGCCTTGCATAGTAGGCCAAAAAGTGAGTTCTGGCTACTAGGTACGACATATATATATATATATATATATATATATATATATATATATATATATATATATATATATATATATATATATATATATATATATAATATGCAAAGAAGCCTGAATGGTCCCCAGGACTAAATACAACTGAAAACTCACACCCCAGAAGTGACTCGAACCCATACTGCCAGGAGCAACGCAACTGGTATGTACAGGGACGCCTTAATCCGCTTGACCATCACGACCGGACATAAGGAAGTGATAGCCGAAGCTATTTGAACCACTTCCCCGTTCAAATAATGGTCAAGCGGATTAAGGCGTCCCTGTACATACCAGTTGCGTTGCTCCTGGCAGTATGGGTTCGAGTCACTTCTGGGGTGTGAGTTTTCAGTTGTATCTAGTCCTGGGGAGACCATTCAGGCTTGTTTGCATATATATATATATATATATATATATATATATATATATATATATATATATATCTATCAACCCCATCAACTAGGTTTTGGTGTTCCCCATGGCTGTGAAGCAGCAGTTCATGCAGCGCGAGCCTATATTAAGCACCTCCCAGAAAATAAGGCATTAATTAAATTAGACATTAAATATGCCTTCAACCTGGTAAAAAGGGATGTGGTATTGGAAGCCGTTCGAACAAGCTTTCCTTCTCTACTTCCTTTCGTTTCAGCAGGGTACAGTAGGGAATCGACACTGTTGCTTGGGGAACATGAAGTTGTTTCTGCAGAAGGTGTCCAACAGGGAGACCCACTTGCCCCTTTCCTTTTCTGCATGGCAGCTAAAGAGGTCACAAGCAGATTGTCCAGCGAATTCAACATCTGGTTCCTGGACGATAGTACCCTGGCAGGGACATATCGTCCCTGCCAGGAGATCTAGGAGATCTTCAGTTAGTGAAATCGAAGGGAAAGGAACTAGGCCTTACACTAAACCCCTCAAAGTGTGAAATCATCTCATCCAGCCAACAAATCATAGATGCAGTACGAATCTTATTGCCAGGAGCCCCAGTGATCGCTCCCACCAACAGTGTGCTGCTAGGGGCACCTCTGGGCTCGAATGCCATTGAGGCAGTTCTTGAAGAAAAGCTGAAAGACCTCAGAAGGATAGAGGAAAGAATAGGGTCTTCGAATGCCCATGATGCTTTGTACCTTCTCACAAGGTGCCTGGCTTTGCCCAGACTTACCTATTTCCTCAGGTGTGCTCCTTCCTTTGACAGCCCAAAATTAACAGAATACGACTCACTCCTAAAGTCAATAACTATGAAAGTGTTAAACCTTTCCCTGCAAGATGACCAGTGGGACCAAGCAACGCTCCTAGTTAGACTCGAGGGTATAGGTATTCGCAAGGCGACACATTTAGCAGTGCCAGCATTCTTATCCTCGACCAGTGCTACAAGTGAATTAGTGAATGAAATACTACCAGAATACCTAAGGAACTTCACTGGGATTCATGATCCCAAATTTGTGGAAGGAGCTGGTCAGTGGGACACTGTTGCTAATTCACACACTCGACCAACTTTTCCAAACGACGGCAAACAGGCCAAATGGGATAGCCCCATAGTGGAAAACATCGCCAAAGCATTGCTGGAGGCAGCTTTGGAGAAGGACGGAGCGCGTCTCCTAGCTGTGCAAGCCCCCCATACCAGGGACTTCCCTGTTGGCAGTCCTTAATTCCACCTTGGGCACCCGCCTGGACCATCGGGCCCTAAGTATTGGTGTTGCCCTGCGCCTTGCCGCCCCTATCTCCACCGAACACCGGTGTATTAGTGGCCATGCACGGGCAGACCAATACGGCAGCCATGGTCTCATCTGTCGTAAGACACAGGAAAAGATTGCCAGACATGAAGCAGTCAATGACATCATCAAGAGAAGTTTGGCTACAGCTGGGTGTCCAGCACAAAGGGAACCTCAGTTGTGCAGACCTGACAACAGCCAAAAATGCCCAGATGGAGTCACCCAGCAGCCATGGAGGGAAGGTAAACAGGTCGTATGGGATTACACATGTGCTTCCACATTGGCTGATACCTATCTACGTTACAGCTCAATGGAGGGAGGTGGGGCAGCCACCTTCAGGGAGACCCAGAAAATCAACAAGTACAGAGACTTAGAACGTTGTTACAGGTTCGTGCCGATGGGCTCTGAGACTCTGGGCGCCTGGGGTAAATGTGCACTTAAGTTCCTAAAGAGGTTGGTGAGGAACTCATTGGAAAAACTAGAGACCCACGAGCGGCCAGTTTCCTGTTCCAGCGCCTCAGTGTCGCAGTTCAGAGGGGAAATGCGTGCTGTATTCTGGGTACGCACCCAACCTCCGAGGAGCTGGACGAGGTCTTCGAACGCTGACTGTTATATTGTTACATATATGTGTGTATTCCCTGTAAACTGTAGCATTGCAATAAAATAAAAGAAGATAAAACAAAACAAAACATACAAAAAAAATAATAGGGGTGGTAGAAGAAAAGATTAAAGTGTTCAGTGAGAATCCACAAGATCTTCGCTGAAAACTCTTTGTTTTCTTCTTCGAGGATGTGGGTCCCTGCAATTGCACCAGGGGTGGTACCCCTATATGTATGTGTAAAATATATATATATATATATATATATATATATATATATATATATATATATATATATATATATATATATATATATATATATATATATATTAGGGGTACCACCTCTGGTGCAATTGCAGGGACCCACATCCTCGAAGAAGAAAACAAAGAGCATTCAGAGAAGATCTTGTGGATTCTCACTGATATATATATATATATATATATATATATATATATATATATATATATATATAATTATTTTTATATATATATTTATTTTTTCCCCAACAAAACAAAGTCAGAATGAATACATTTTCAGGCTCGTGGGCATCTGGTTGCAGAGGTAAGAACTACTCCATCACGTACAGGACATCAGAAGACAAAGAAAGCTACACCCCCAAGAGTGTCTGACTTATTGTTTAGCGAACACATTGAGAAATCGGAGAGTAATTTCCCCATTGCTTCCCTCCTGAAGGCCAATGAGTCCACCATTCACACTGTCAAGAAACAGGAAGAATTGATGAGGAACCCAATAACTAAGACAACCTCTCTGGTGATACAAAATCATTCGAGGATGTATGTGTCACAAAGATGGAGAATGCCCTCTACCTCAGTTCAGAAGATAATCGCAAGAAAAGCATCTCCATTGATAATACCGTGATCCGGGAAAAGGCCACTCGGATACAGGAAGATGATGAGCAGGAGGACGATACCTCTTCTGGCACATCATTTTTGGCTTCATCTGGTTGCCTGAATCACTTTAAAATACTTCAGAGGCTACATACTGTGACAGAGGAGTGTACCAGTGTTGACTATACTGCGGCATCGCCATATCCTGCTAAGTTTGCAAGGATAATCAAGGACGGCGGCTATTTGCCAGAGCAGGTTTGTAAACACTAAAAGTGGCATGTGTAATAATAAAAGTACTCGGCTAATTTGTTCAGGCTGATTATGTAGGCTTTAAAGGCATTCCTCAGTAAACAAGGCTACTAGGTTATTATAATACAAAATGAATGTATTCTTACACATTCCAAAAACCTTTCCCAATATATGTAAACAATGGGGTGGATTTTTTTTTATAACAATATTAAACCTTAGACCGCGCAATACATATATGATTTGACAAAAAATAATTTACGATAAGTTTTTAAAACTTGCACAAACACTTTCCAATTTTTTGTGCATAATCAACTAGGCAAATGGTCCAACTTTGTCTAAATGATCACAGCATAACTTGAAAAACCAGAGAATCAAAATTAATTTTAAAATTGAATATTGAAAACTTTAGATTTTCAGTTCAGAATAAAAAATATGAACTATTATTAATTGTTCATTTAAAGTTGTTATTCTCTCAGATTAGCATATGATCTTCATTTTCATTAAATTAGAATATAGGTTTTTAGTATAGTTTACTGTAAAAAAAATCGTCAATAGGACATTTGATGTATACGGCAAATTTAGACCCCCAAAAAATTATAACTCCAAATGTATAAAGTTTATGAAAAATCCATTCTGAAGGGATTATAGAACACAGCAGAGCACACAAGATGTCAAAATAGTGAGAACTTATCAGTTAATAACTGGAATTTTAGAAGCCACTCAAAGTTGAAACTCTGGTTTCAGAGATAATTGAAGTTGAAGTTATCAACAGTGAATAAAGGTAGTTTTAATTCGTTAATTTAATTGTATGTTTTAATAAATATTGTTTGGCATTCGTACTCGAATATGTGAAAGTTATAGGTCAATATGTGTTGAAATGAAGTCAAGAAAAAATAACCCCCCCAAAAAATGCAAAATATAGGGATACAGTAATTATAATAATATAATGATTTAGGGGATATATTTAGGGGTATCCTTTATATAAGTGAAAAAGCCCTAATATGGTCCCTAGTCATCAAAACAACCTAAAGAGGCAAAGAAAATAGAGTTTGAAATCAGAGAAAAAATAAGCCAAAACAAATTAAAAGTCCAAAGTTTTACGAGTTGTGACTGACTTATTTGTTGACCAATTTCATTCTGTCTTCACATAGTTGTGAAAACATATAAATAAATAAATATAAATATGTTTATTCAGGTAAGGTATATACATACAAGTGATGTTACATTAATGGATCGAATATGTATTCTCCAGGATGTAAAGGCTACAACAAAATCAGATAATAAACAAAGGAGAAAAAAATAACTAAAATCTTAAAAAAAAAAAGTCCCCTAAAAGAAATATTTTTGGGGACATTGATGAAAGTAACATATATTAACATTGGACAATGTACTTATATAATATATAACAAAATAGATCATATTAACATAGTTATTCATTATGTTTTGTTATTATGAATTACTGGGCAATACTATAAAGGCACCGACTGCATATCCACTTTGTGGACACTTCTTACTACGGTTTTTCTTCTTTGAACATTGGACAAGTGCTTGCATCTCTATTACTGCATAATCCTTCAGTTACTTATTAGGAGCTGTTCTTCTAGTTATTAGGAGCTGTTCTTCTAGTTATTAGGAGCTGTTCTTCTAGTTATTATTAGATGTTCTTCTAGTTATTAGGAGCTGTTCTTCTAGTTATTAGGAGCTGTTCTTCTATAAAACATTCTTGTTTTTCAAAAATTCGTCTAAAATCAATTTCTGAAAATATTTTTATATGAGTTTCACGACACTGAAGCCAATAAGTTGAAGATTTGTTTAACATTTTAGTTATTTTTACATAATTCAAATATTTTTCGATGTTATCCCCCCTTAATTCGCGGTAATATGAGCAGTCTAAAGGTTAATGAGACTATTGTTTATATTGAGAGACAAGGTCAGTAAACCTGGTTGATAAGCAACAGTATTTTATATAAACAATTTTATACATAATCAACTTTTTTTTTCTAATTTAACCCAATATGTCAACAGGTGTTCAATGCAGATGAGACAAGTCTTCTCTGGAAGTGTCTTCCCCACAAAACCTTTCTGATGAAGGAGGAAAAGTCTGTTTTAGGTTTCAAAGCCTCAAAAGACTGTCTGACTTTGCTCTTCTGTTGCAATGCAGCTGGAGACTTCAAGCTGCCACCTGTGCTGGTGTACCGGTCGTACCATCCTCCTGCGCTCAAGGATGTCACCCGTCTGCCGGTGGTGTGGCGAGCTAACGGCAAGGCTCAGATGACATCCACAATCTTTGCCGATTGGTACCAACATAATTTCATTCCGGCTGTAGACAAGTATTTGAGGTTGAAAAACCTACCAAGCAAAGCCATTTTGTTTGTTGATAATGCCTCCAGCCATCCACAAACTCTTAATGACATCACTGACAGTGATGGCTACCGCCTTGAGTTTTTTCCACCTAACACCAGTGCTCTGCTGCAGCCACTCAACCAAGGATTAATGTTTCAAATCAAGACACTGTATACTAAGCAGGTTCTCTGGGAGATGTTCCTCAACTCTGAAGGAGAGGGCAAGGGTAAAGAAGCTGTGATTGATTTCTGGAAAACATTTAACATCAGAAATGCCATCTCGATTATTATTGACTCTTGGGAGAAGATCACCTCCTCCCGTCTTAATGAAGCATGGGAGAACCTATGGCCTGGAATCATGTCTCAGTTCCATGGTTTTCCCAACACGCAGGTAGAGGTACGCAGCATTGTGGAGATTGCCAATGGCATCCCTGGGGAAGGGTTTGGTGACCTGGTGGTTGAGGACATCGTGGAACATCTGGAGAGTCACCGCAACATTATGACCCCAGAAGACGTCCTCGAGCTGACTGCCGAAGAGTCCGATGAAGCACAGGATGATGGTGGTGGTGGTGAAGCTACTTCAAATTCACAGATGCCTTCATCATCAATGAGTCAGTTTGTGAACTATATGAACTCTTGCATTGAAATTGCTGACAGTGACCCCAATTTTAAGCGAGCATCTGAGTTTGTCTGTCACATCAGAAAAGCATGTGAAGTTTATGTGAAGTCCATCCATGCTCATTCTAAAAACAAAAGTACAATATAGATGATTTTTAAGTAAGCCTAGTTTTTGTATGTTTTATTGTATCAATAAAACTTTATACTGTATTACAGTAGTTTTGTATTTTTGTAGAAGAAATTTCAGTCATGAAATGTAACTTATTCTCAGACAGTTGCTAATAGAATTCTTTGAAAGTATGATGAATGGAATTGATCGTAATAAATGAGTAGGAATGTAAATATAATTATTGATTTTGAGTGACAGAAGAGTGGAAGATATAGGTCAAAACACAACTGCTGGCATTTTAAGGGTATCTTGGTGCAAAAGCTGAAGGTGAGACATATGTTGTATGTAGTGATAATTATAGACAGTGGAAAATAAGAATTAACACTACCAGGTAATGAAAAAGATAACAAACTGCTTTGCCATTGAAGAAATAATGAGGATCTTGTGCAAGAATCCTTTGTAATAAAAGTAATCTCAATTAGACAGTTTCAACACATTGTATAAATATTGTAATTATCAAAAGAAGTGCACCAAACCCCATCTGTTGCAGGATATTGAAAAGGTGTTTAATATCACTCGGGATACCAATACGAGAAAGGAACATAAGGCGAATGACAGCAAAGGTATTGGGTTCACCAAGGATTCATTAAGAGACAAATGTCTTAGAGGGACATTAGGAAAGCAAGATGTACGATCACTGAAAACTGGAACATCTTACAAGGAGGTGCATGACTGGAAGTAGACAATGCAGTTTAGACAATGGAATGCCACCCTGCTCTTTATTAAGTTTCCACAGGTCAAGACATGCGTGACCGATGTGCAACCTAGCCAGGGCATTTTCCTACCATGGATTACAGTGGCAAGAGGATGACCTAGGGTGCACAGCTGCTTGCTATTGCCAGACCACTGGTGCAGATTGTGGAATGAATGATGGTAGAAATCCGAATAAGGCATAATACCCCTTGTTGAGAAATGAGATAAGTATGAATAGCCTCCAAAGCATATGTATCCACAAGTTCATTCAAGATAACTCTAGTATGGCTGGCAACCCAGCAAAATTCCACTTTTTCTTCACTGTGAGAGCTGACCACAATGAAAAAGCAACAACACTGACGTCAAAAAAGTAGCTGACAAAGAGCATACAAAGTTAGATAGCTCCAGTGTGAAGATGCTAGTCTGTGGGTGGCAGGCAGCATACAGTATACATGCTTGACTGAGAATAGCAACAGTGTAGCTAGCATGTTGCCAGCAGACTTGGATCCATCTGTGAACAGTGCAATTGAGTGTGAGCGAGAGGAAAATGTTCAAGGAAAAGGGGGTTTTATTGCAGTAGGAGGGTTTCACCATGTGGGTCAAGGCCGAGCAAAATTTTACAAATGGGACCTCCCATGGGAGCAAAGAAGGAGCAACATGAGGGAGGAGATATTACATATGTGAACACAATGAGAATCTTGCAACTGTGCCATCCTCAGACCAGGTAAGGGGCCTGACGGCTGAGTGGACAACACTAAGGATTCGCAGTCCTGAGGTTCCGGGTTTGATCCCCGGTGGAGGCGGAAACAAATGGGCTGAGTTTCTTTCACCCTGATGCACCTGTTCACCTAGCAGTAAATAAGTACCTGGGAGTTAGCTGCTACAGGCTGCTTCCTGGGGGGGGGGGGGAGGGGTAACAAAAAGAAGGCCTGGCTGAGGACCGGACCGCGAGTACGCTAAGCCCTGAAATCATCTCAAGCTAACCTCCTCACAGGAAAAATGAGGTGGTACTAGAGAACAGGAGCCTCCACAAGAGCAGTGGTCACACAGGGGCCATGGTGGCCCACCCTACAAAAGCTAAGGAGAGATGTGTTAAGGATTACAACATTAATGTACAGAAACTGAATTGGTCGTCAATACTCTTTACCCCCCCCCATCACAGAGCCCAGTATGGGGAGATGCAAGCACTTGGGCAATCTCAGGGGGGTAACAAGGTCAGTATTTTTTTATTTATTTATATATACTGTGATTACCTAAGTGAAGTTACAGGATGAGAGCTACGCTCGTGGTGTCCCGTCTTCCCAGCACTCTTTGTCATATAACGCTTTGAAACTACTGACTGTCTTGGCCTCCACCACCTTCTCACCTAACTTGTTCCAACCATCTACCACTCTATTTGCGAAAGTGAATTTTCTTATATTTCTTCGGCATTTGTGTTTAGCTAGTTTAAGCTTATGACCTCTTGTTCTTGAAGTTCCAGGTCTCTGGAAATCTTCCCTGTCAATTTTATCAATTCCTGTTACTATTTTGTACGTAGTGATCATATCACCTCTTTTTCTTCTGTCTTCTAGTTTTGGCATATTTAATGCCGCTAACTTCTCCTCATAGCTCTTGCCCTTCAGTTCTGGGAGCCACATAGTAGCATGTCTTTGCACCTTTTCCAGTTTGTTGATGTGCTTCTTAAGATATGGGCACCACACAACAGCTGCATATTCTAGCTTTGGCCTAACAAAAGTCATGAACAATTTCTTTAGTATATCGCCATCCATGTATTTAAAAGCAATTCTGAAGTTAAAAAGCGTAGCATAGGCTCCTCGCACAATATTCTTTATGTGGTCCTCAGGTGATAGTTTTCTATCTAGAACCACCCCTAGATCTCTTTCTTTATCAGAATTCTTTAAAGATTTCTCACATAATGTATAGGTTGTGTGCGGTCTATGTTCTCCTATTCCACATTCGATAACATGGCATTTATTAACATTAAATTCCATTTGCCAAGTGGTGCTCCATATACTTATTTTGTCCAGGTCTTCTTGAAGGGCATGACAATCATCTAAATTTCTTATCTTTCCTATTATCTTAGCATCATCAGCAAACATGTTCATATAATTCTGTATACCAACTGGTAGATCATTTATGTAGACAATAAACATCACTAGTGCAAGAACTGAACCCTGTGGTACTCCACTTGTGACATTTCTCCAGTCCGATACATTGCCTCTGATTACTGCCCTCATTTTTCTATCAGTCAGAAAATTTTTCATCCATGTATGTTTGTTTCCTTTGCTGGTATGTTTGGGGGTTTGGCCTCTTCCTGTATTGATTCCATTTTTGTCTTTTGGTCTCTGGCCTTCTCGCAATTTCTGTTGAACCAATCCTGTTTCCTAGTTCTGCATCTGATTTGGTATAAAAATTTTGTGCCTTTATCATATATTTCACAAAACTTGACATACATCTCATTCACTTCCATGCCTAGCAGCAAGTCTGTCCAATTAAACTCACTAAAAATTTTCTAAGGTTGCCATAAAGTCCTCTCCTAAAGTCAGGTTTTTCAATTGCTTCAACCTTCTTATTTTCTTCCAGATTATAACTCATTGCATACTTTATTCCCAAAAGGACATGGTCACTTTTACCCAAGGAAGGAAGGTACTGTACAAGAGTTCTTATGTTCTCATACAGCCACTAGCACACACAGCATTTCGGGCAAGTATATGTGGGTCACCATTGAAGGGTCTGAATTTTAACCTAAGGACTGATAGGGATACTAACCCTGCAATGCCCACTTGACCCAATGTCTAACCAGGTAGGCTAATTAGATGAGCCAATTCATTCAGGTAGGCCACACTGGACTTGCAGTTTTACTCCCTGTCCCCTCCACTAAGGAAGTGTATTGCCCCGCAGGGGCTGTAGCTGCTATGTAGGCTTAACGAGCAGATGAAGGAAAAATGGGGAATATATCGATCTCCGTGCACAGCGAACACGCCGAAGTGTAATTCACTTCGACGTGGCAGGAAGGAGTGGAGAAGGAGCCCCAATCACTACATCAAGGCAGTATCCTTAAATGGGGGCTGATGCAAAAAAATCCTGATTATAGGTCTTCAGTTTTGCTAGTGCAGCACATTTAGTCAATTCCACTGAAATGCAATGTTTTGTAAATACGAGAACAGACCGCTGCACCTCGACACTATAACACGTATCATCTTATTCAAAACAATAAACATAGGTCTTATCCCTCGTCCTCAACCTTCCACCCACTCCAATCTTTTCTCTGATAATATTCCTCATAATAATACGATTCAAGTTTTTAAGAAAAAAATCTGTCTGAAATAATTATCACAAGGTGGTGTTGTCTGGCACTACATAGCTTCACGAAGGATGAGAAGAGCTACAGTATTACAAGGCAAGAAAGTCGGAGTGTGATTTGAACTCCTATTTGTCAATCATATGAAATGTTTGCAAAGTTAATTAAGTTTAATGTGCACTACTCTAATTTCATTCTAATTCCATACTAGCTGCTCAAGTTACTTGATTTGTAAATAGCTCTCAGAAAAAGAGGTTAGTCATTTGCAATACAGGTAGGTCATATATATACTGCATACATTAGATCTTGCATCTGTGCTTGGGTTTAAAGAGAAGTGAGAGGGCCCACTTATTATATAATTTTATTTATACATAAGTACATCTATTTGATGTTACAATGGTGAATTTGTAGGTTAAAAGTGTACAATATATAAAACCATCAATACACGGGGGTGTCAGAGCTCTCGACAACCCTGGTAGTGGTGGTGCAGTGAACCAGAGTGAAACACAACACCATATTCCACCACAGGAGTGATGGAGGTATGGTGAACTAGAGTGGCAGCACAACACCACAGTCCACCACAGTCACCTCTTTGATGTCACTATGGTTGACTGATGCCCGCACCACATCCAGGCCGCTCGCCACCTCACCGAAGACCCGTGACCAACGCCCTGGATGGTCCCTCAAAGTGATGGCAAACTGGGCACTGCGGTGATCCAGCCACCGCGACCACACATCCCCTGCCCTGGCTGAGCCCCGGGACTCTCCCTTTAGATCAGGTAGCAGTGGGGCTCCTCCTAGACCATCATTGCTCTCGTAGTCTCCGCCTTCCACCCACTCCCCCGGCCGACTCTTGCGTGATACTCGGAACAGTCTAGTGTTGTGGTAGCTAGGGCCCTGCTGCCCCGTACACAACAACACAAACTGTCTAGAGAGCAGTGTATCAGGGGCTAGCTGGATGGTGACCCGCCCTCTTGTCGACCCCGCCCACCCAAAATCAAGAAACGCCAGGGTGGAGGAAGGGTCCAGCATATTCACAACATCACTGTGCTGAAGAAAATGAAATTAATAATTCTGATAACTGAATAATATTACGATGACCAAACCACAACTCAGAAGACGTAGAAGCGACAATGTTTCGGTCTATCCTGGACCATTTGATAATGGTCCAGGATGGATCGAAACGTCGCCGCTTCTCCATCTTCCGAGTCATGGTTTGGTCATCATTTCTTCGGCTACCTTATTGTGACTTGTCATCTGCAATAATACTATATTATTTAAATTAATAATTGTCTTCAATAATTCGTAAAATACATTCCAGAGACAAGTCAGTGAGACTGGTGAAGTGTTATAAAGTAACCTGGAGGGTGTGGGCGTGGGCAGGCAGGGGCTGACGCAGGAGTGGGTGGAGGCACAGCTGCTCATCTTGCAAAGTTATCCTGGCGACACGCTGACCATCTTCATCTTGTTGGACAGCAAACACCTGGCCATCCTCTACCAGCCTCTTGATGGGTTCACCCATCCTACGGAGGTCCTCAACCTGTGAACAGTGCCAGCCCCCATTATTATTACCCGTAGAAATTTGTCAGCCCCATTATTGCTTGTAAACTTTCTCATTCCCCTTATCACCTGTAGAAAATGTCACCTATGGATAGTGTTCACTGTCAGCCTTATAATCACCTGTGGTCAGTTTTGGCCCTCCTCCCTTATCACCTGTGGATAGTGTCAGCCAAATTATCACCTGTGGACATTATCAATCCAGTTATCACCTGTGGACAGTATCAATCAGTTATCACCTGTGGACAGTATCAATCCAGTTATCACCTGTGGACAGTATCAATCCAGTTATCACCTGTGGACAGTATCAATCCAGTTATCACCTGTGGACAGTATAAATCCAGTTATCACCTGTGGACAGTATCAATCCAGTTATCACCTGTGGACAGTATCGATCCAGTTATCACCTGTGGACAGTATCGATCCATTTATCACCTGTGGAAAGTATCAATCCAGTTATCACCTGTGGATAGTATCAATCCAGTTATCACCTGTGGACAGTATCAATCCAATTATCACCTGTGGACAGTATCAATCCAGTTATCACCTGTGGATAGTATCAATCCAGTTATCACCTGTGGACAGTACAATCCAGTTATCACCTGTGGATAGTATCAATCCAGTTATCACCTGTGGACAGTATCAATCCAATTATCACCTGTGGACAGTATCAATCCAGTTATCACCTGTGGACAGTCAGCCCTGCTATCACCTGTTCTTAGTACAGGTGGTAATGTAATATTTATTTTCATATTCCACTTGGAATGGCAATACTGTACCTTCCCATTCGTCGCTGGAGAAGGACAGCCATACCCTAGTGCAAAGAGTGCTTGTTGGAATGCGATTTTCACTTTCTTGTACTGTAATTACAGGAATTGCAGGAATCTGGTCTCGGAGCCAAATTCAGTTGTGTGTTGCACGGGCACCATGTGATAAATAGCTGGACACTCACTTGAGTCTTAAGAGATGTAATGAAGTACAGTATTCGTTCCCTCTACAGGTGGACGGCAAGGGTAGTACAATGAAGGATGAGGTTGTTCAAGGCAATTTCATCCACAACATTTAGAAAAATATGACTGAAAACAATAACCCACGTATTATGTGTTAGTTTAGTATGACAACCCCATGGTGCACGTAAAAAACAAAAAATTCCACAAAATTTTTTCTTCTTATAATGCTGAAATCAGTTGTGATGCGAGTCACAGATGCCCGAGTGCTCGTGCTAGAAACTCCCGAAGCCAGTCACACGGGTGATTCAAGAGCAGCGAGTTGCCACAAATTGTTTTTTCTCTCACTCTTTCGATTCTCTCTCTCTCTCTCTCTTTTTGTCATCTTATGCACATTGATGTTATTTCCAATTTATATACAGTAGAATGAGCATAATGTTCCAAGTAATTATGATACATGTGTCACTAATGTGTACACTAAATATGTTTATTGAGCCATATTATTTGTTCAATTCTCAATTTATATACTTATTTTACACTGTCACACACTATATATAATGTAAAAAAATCAGAACTTCACAAGGGTGTGATGATTACTGAAGCAGTCAATGGCACACAAGGCAACTTTGCATTTTATGCAAAGAGAGCAACTTTTTATTTTTCTCTCTTTGTTAAGTGTGCTTGCAAACAACACACACATTTACCTTTTTGCACATATTCCCATACCTGGTATGTAACCAAACTTGCATATTGCAAGGTAGACTTTGCAAGCCAATCTGTTGGAAGCAGCAGGAGGCATGGTCGCCACAAAACCTCATTAAAACACTACCGTTTCTGGCCAAAACTTTACAAGTACTGTACAGTAATTGTGACAACACAGAAAGACTAAGTAAGAATTTGCGTTTCTTGCCTGATTTCACCAAATACATGTTGAAACTTTTCAGCACTGTTACATCCACAAGGTGAAAAAAACTATTTCTTGAGTGGCGAGATCTGCATACTGTACATGTTCACTGTATCGTCCTTATCAATGTCTGTATCACCCATATCTGATCATATATGTTAGTTCTTTATCGGGTTTTGTGCTATAAACATCACTATCAGGATCCTCTCAAATACTATATATTATTCATGCATTTCATCCTCCGAGTGATTTTTCAACCACGTGACCCATCTTGAGACGGGAGCTGGAAGCACATTTGCCAGCCATGGTAACTCACTTGAAACTGAGCCTACCCCCTCCTGTGGGGCATGCCGGAATGTTTCTCAAGAGGGCAGATGCTACTGGACCCTCAGTTCTCCATTTGCTACCCAGTTACTGCATGCGAGTTCTGAATCTTATGATAAACAATGATCCATCCGGTGGTTGGCGCACCTCCCATCAACAGACTTACGGTGGTTTGAGCAGTGCAAGGTTAATGTTGAGAGGTAATTAGCATGTCCCGTTACAAAAGGCCAGGAGGTTGGGGCATAATGAGCCAGGAGGCGGGGCATAATGAGCCAGGAGGCGGGGCATAATGAGCCAGGAGGTGGGGCATAATGAGCCAGGAGGCGGGGCATAATGAGCCAGGAGGCGGGGCATAAAGAAATCTCATTTCTCTGTAGTCATTGATAGGTAGGCATCTTCATCATTATTAGGTAGCACCCACAGTGTGGAAAATGTACTCACCATCATCATTGGGAGCAGTAGTGTTTGTGATCGTTCTTGGTGGCTGAGCGTGGGACTGGGTGATCCTACCTGTCAGACACAAATCGATTGGAATTATAATTAAATAATATTCATTATACGAGGCAAAAATAAAAATTAAGTTTTTTCTATGCCAACCCTAAATGTTTCGGGACCCTGAAACTTACAAATCAAAGTTCTAGCGAGCCAATGTTGTTCTAGTGAACAACATTAAAATTATTCCTTTAAAGTTAAAATTATGCACAGGTGACAAAGATTTCAAGCAAAATATGCCCACCTACCAACCATATCAATCTAATTCTACAGTAAACAATATTCTCTCAAAGTACTCACTTTTTGCTCCCTAACGAAGGCCCAAGATTTGGCTGTTGGCGAGGAAGGGCGACATTCCCACACTGGCACTACAACCAAGCTCTAGACCCATACAGGTATAGGGTATTAGGCAACACTGGAGAAACACCTTGAATGACCTCCGAAAATCAACCTACAAAATCTCAAAGCTTTACCAAGCCCTCCTCAACTGCACATGAAGTGTTCCACCAACAGTCGATTTGCTTGACAGGAGGCTGTAAGAGACTGACAAGAACTCTTCAATCAATCAAATCAAATGTTATTCATGTAAAAGTACATACATACAAGATGAGTTCAAACATAATGTTGGATTAATAGATAGAGTTAGTACAGTAAATACTATGCCTGAAGCCACTAATACGCACAGTGTTTTGGGGCAAGGATAGGAAGACTAAAACTTAGTAATAATTGAGATCACAGCATAAATTGAGTTGAAAAAGGGGAAATAAAGGTATAAAAAGAAAGGCCTCATGGTTGTTTCCAGATAATGCAACGCTAATGATGTGAGTAGGAATTAAGGAGGACTATGGAGCGCTCCAAGAAAACCTTGACAAACTTCAAGATTAGGCAGATAATGGCTACTGAAATTCAATCCAAACAAGTGTAAAGTAATAAAGATGAGATAAAGAAATTTATGACAAGCAGCAAACTACTGTACACCATATGGAGCAGGCAAATACAAAACAGAAAATAACATTACCCTTTAGTTGCGCAGACATATATGATGCGTTAGTGACTTGCAGAAACTTGCGCTCGGCATCATATGATGTTTCGAGTAACCGCGCAAGATTTAAACGGCCCGCGGATACACGGGGTTCACCACACCTTCATCAGGGCTCTTGTAAACAGACTCCCTTTAAAAAAAAAAAAATCGTGGGCCAAATTCCTGGGTGTGAGGGTCTCAGTATCGAGTGAGCCACCAAGCCTGATGCACGCAGAATGAGCTCACAGCACTGCTGTTCAGCTGTGACCACAGCATCGCCTAAAAATGCTAATATACATGTTCTTTGATATAATGTAGCTTGATATTACTACAGAAGACCACTGACTGTGATAAAACTGACCAGGGTTCTGGTAATAGCAGGGATTGTGGTGATATTAGCGCTGTGCTCCATGGAGTGGAGATAATCTGTGGGAGGGAGGGTGGTGGCGTTGTCTTCTGACTGTGTGTGGCCACCGTGTATTGACTGCACTCACCATACCAGCTATTGGTTCGCTATGGTGAACACAAATGTAGAAAATTATATAACCGGTGTGTATATGTGGTAAACAGCAAGGGAAGGTTTGGAGCCGCCATTTGGTGAGGGAGGGGGTGCGTCGTCTGCAAACAGACTTATCATGTTGTGTACTTGGTGGCCACGGATGGTCTTTGGGCCCCAATACCAGTTTACTTGTACAAGTATGGTGACTAAAACAGGTAGATATTTATATTACCTGTAACCCCAGCGATTATCCCGGATTCGAACATCCGAAAAACGCTTTAATACGGCCAAAATCGCAATGGGATAAAGTTATCACAATATCCGGCCAAATTAGCCACAGGAACCGAATTAACGAGAGTTTGGACGGAAAAAATTTTGGGGCCCTGGTTACTGTTCTGCCGAAATTACACTAATCCGGGTCAGTTGCCCCGGCAATGATCGCAGTCTTTTCCGTATATTGACACATCGCGGCTCGGGCGGGCCATACGGTATTTATCCCGTCTGCCCGTGACTCGTGGCGCAGGGTGTAGGACGGGGGTGGGGGGGTGGGTGGGTGGTGTCGGGGGGGGGGAGGGGCAGTCGGGCGAAGGGGAGAAGGGACCCACCTGGTGTACAGGGAATTACCAGTAAGTTTAGAACGAAAAAAAAATATGAAAATAATACGTAGGTAAAGTTAATAGGTAAGAACAAATGAAATCAAGTTTTCTAAAGCAATTGTCACAGGCTTGAAGTTCCCTTAAAAAATATTCTCCTGGGAGCCTACGTACAGGTAGGCTTGCTATAGCTGCCCCCACGCAAGTGAGTGGGCCCGTCCACACACTGGTTCAAACCCATGTGCGTCCCATTCATCGTGTTATACACAGGTGCTGCGCCATTTAATTGAGGAATATTTTTTTAAGAAACTTTTTTATTTTCATAGTAACTTTGAACAATTTTTGGCCAAGGACTCTGTCTTGGTAGGAAGCAGAAAATCTGTTCTGTAGGTGTATAAGAGAGAAGAAAAGTTGTTCCGAACATTTAAATTAACCCTTAACATGCTAGTGGTATAATATCCTGGTCTTTATCCCCGCACAGGCGCATGTCATTTTAAAACAAAAAAAAAAAAAAATATTATTTTTCTTCTTCCTTTTTTCTCCTCTCTCCTCCCTGGTTAATTTTGTCTTCTCTTCTCTGTTCACGGGACAAATAATAAAAAAATCGTAAGTGCATAATAGTTTGCCCGCTATAGGGCGGGGAAGTCTTTGGGCAAATTATAGTCGTCGCTGCCTCCGCAGCATTGCGTCCTTCAGGCTGAGCGGGTCTGTTGCCCTCGCCAGCTGGTCAGGCCACAGAGGTGCAACAAGAGATATTAAATTACCTCATATTTCAATGTCTCTGAGTGATTTTTCATAGTTTTTTGCATGTACTATTATTCAATAGTGTGTAGTTTGATATATTTATATAATAAATGAGTGAATCATTGCTGTACTCAGAAATATGGTGTACATATTGTTGATTTAGTCATGTTCATCAATCAGTGAACAAATCCCTTTTGGTCGTGGGAGGTTTATTTACACTATAGAGCCACAGATTATATATACTTATCTGCAATGTTTTGGTTCCAATATAACTATACCACTAAGTAGCTATTTGATGAGTCAAAAAGTAACGAGGAGACACCGCCGTGTACCACCGCCACGCCCATCTCCCGCCCCTCCTCTCCCTCCAGGTCAATACTGACGTCGACCCCCATTCTCCTCCCACAATACTGCTTTTTGTGTCTCAGAATCTCACTATATACAGACGTAGATATATAAGTATCTACATGCTTTGTTTACCATAACTGTACAGTCTAAGCTTGTATGGTGAGTAAAGTCACAAAGACAGAGGACCTAACACAGTCAGCTGATTGCTGCCCCCCTACAAGTGGACCAGATTTACAATATATTCCTTTCTTTCTCCTCTCCAAAAAACTGTGTGGTGTTATTACACTATTACTAAAGACTACATTATAATAAATATCTACTGTTTATTCACCATAATCTTTGTACATAATAAACCTGCTAGGGTTGACTAGAAACAGACTATCTTCGTTGGCAACCAGTAAACAAACACCCGTCGTCTGCATCGTGGCGTCGTGCAGACGACGCCACCGCCCCCCCCCTACCCACACCCCCCCCCCCCCCCCCCCAACCCCACCCCCTCACCAAATGGTGGCGCTCACAAAAAACCTTCCTCTTTGCTGTTATATCTACCCTCTATAAACACACAGCTAAGAACCACATACAACACGTTATAGTATCCATCTGTGGTTTCACTATAGCGAACCACTAAGATGGTATGCTGATTGCATGGTGCAATCAATAAAGGGTGGCCACACACAGTCAGACACGATCTCCACACCGCCCCTCCCACAGCATTACTCCTCCCTCCATGGCGCCCAGCGCTAAATATCCTCCTGCAATCCGGCGATTATCAGAACCCTGGTCACCTTTTTATCACAGTCAGGGGTCCTTCTGTAATAATATCATCGCTACATAATAGCATGAACAAGTATATTATGGCATTTGTTAGGCGATGCTGTGGTCCCAAGCTGAACAGGTCAGTTGCTGTTGACGCTCATGCTGCGTGCCGTCAGGCTTGTTAGTTTACCACCGCGTATCTGAGGGCCCCTAACACCCGGGAGTTTGGCCTCACAATTTTTTTTTAAAATGGAGTCTGTTTACAAGAGCCGTGAAGAAGCTGATGTGAACCACATGTAGCAGCGGCCGTTAAATCTTGCTAGTGCTCAACACCTTCATAGTGAAGGTGATTGCGCACCGTTAAGGGTAAAGACAAGTTACTGGTATACACCTCAATGAGTGAGGCGTCACAGTGCTTGCGCCATTAGTGAAATATGTTTTTAAATATCTTTTTATTTTCATAGTAACGTTTAACTTTTTGGGGCCAAGACTAGGTCTGTATCAGCAATCAATCGTTCTGGAGGTTATCAGAGGGAAGAAGGTTGTCCCTGGCAATTAAAGACAAGGTACGTGTCGTGTTCAACCAGCTGAGGCGTCCCAGGCAGCCCAAATGCCTTCCACAGGAGGTAGGCGCCCTAGCAGGCATCCCCCCCCACAGCGCCTTCAAACCCGTTAGGCGCCACAGGGGCTAGCCAAGCACCTTCACCCAGTGAGGTGACCCACAGGCAACCCAAGCGCCTTCAACAAGTGAGGGCATGCAAGCGCCTTTAACAAGTTAGGCTCACAGGCAAGCCAAGCACCCTTCAACCCCCCCCCCCCCCCCCCCCCAACTGAGCTTCAGCAGCTGCGAGTCAAAAAACTCTTGGTAATGAACGGTACCGTATTTTAAGTGTTAATTTTTAGTGTTGTGTTAGTATAGGGTACGTAAATTGTTAACAATTATTAACTTCAAGATGTGTGGCATCATCAAGAAGACGAACACCAAAAAGGTAAGTTGAGGTTTATAGTTGAATATTTTATAATTAAATGTGGCAAGGCAATTCAAATTATGTGTTTTGTAGTATAAAATTGTTGGAAATGGTCCCTTTTGGACTCGTAGGTGAAAAGTACCATTATCCGAAAAACGTGTTAATCCGGTTGGGGTTCCTTCCCATATAGTCCGGATAGTCGAGTGGACGACAGTCATGGTTGTTTGGTAGTGTATAGTGCCAGGAAGTAACACCACAAACCGTATTGTTGTAGGAGAAATAATAGTGCGTCTGGACTTGAGGGAGGGGGAGGGCGGAAGCAATCAGCTGACTGTGAGAGTAGTTACGTCTTAGTGCCTTTACTCAACCATACAAGCTTAGATGTACAGTTATGGTGACAAAACAGGTAAAACTGTATACACACAAGTCAACATCGGTATATAAAAGCAAAAACAGTTTGGTGAGTGGAAAATGGTGGAAAGTCAGGTGACGGTGAGGGGAGGGATGTAGGCCGCCACTGGCTGCCACTTCATCCCTCCTTCACCCCCACCCAACCCCCCAAATCCCCACAAAAACCCCCACCAACCCCTCCCTCTCTCCTTCCTCTTTACCCCCTCAAAAAAAAAAAAAAAAAAAAAAAAAAAAATGGTGAAGCACGAATGAGACTCTTATACATCTCGGTACATCTGCATCGGTATATTAGTGAATAAAAGCAAACAAACAGTATTGTGGGAGGAGAATGTGGAGGTGAGTCAAAGTGACTTGAGGGAGGGGCGGAGTGGCTGTGGTCTGGTACACCGGCAGGTTCACTTCTCGTTCGTCTTTACTTTTTTGACTCATAATAGCAAATTAGTGATTCGTTATGGTGAAAAAAACATGCAAATAATTATATATAACACGTGTATATAGTGCACTATATCAACAACAGTTATTCGTGTCCATGTTTGATGAACATACGGAATCAACAA
>WNGS01163947.1:6386980-6404848 GCA_020271785.1 Procambarus virginalis
ATGTTGGTCCAATAATGTAATTTTATTGTTTGTGGGGTCATAGAGTGCTATAAGGGGTCGTTTGGAGTGTTGGTGCCAGTACACCTGGCTGTTGTTCCTCAAGGTAGTCAGGTGTGTGAGGCTGGTTGTCATGTTGGCCACATATGTGCATGTGTGTCCTGGTCTTACATTCTCCTCATCCACACACCGAAAAGGCAGTGAACGTATTGCTTGACAAACGTGAATAATTTTTAAATGAAGTTACACATTTAATCAAGGAAATGGTGAATAACTTGTCCTTCAACCATCTGTCAGTCATGGCAGATCAGTCGACTGGGAATTCCAAGTTACTGAACCACACTAGTTCAGAAATAATTCAATAATCAGAAAACCGTTTCGAGACACGGTTTTTTTAGTGTGGGAAAAAATTGTAACTATTGCAACACAATTAGAGAATTAAAACTAAAGACAAATACACGAACAAGATTTATCTTCGTTACGCATCGTGCAAAACAGAGCTTTTTAATAGCTATTTTGTTTATTACTAACATACTAAGGTGCTTGGTCATTTAGGTAGCCACCCTAGACTGTATGAAAGGCTACACAGAGCTTAAGATAAGTTAGCGTCTTTAAGTTAGCTTAAAGACGCTAAATATCCCAATCTCGCACAATGGTTAGTCAAACCGGCCCATATCTTGGTATAAAATGTCTTCAGTCTACGAGATTTCAATAACAGCAACCTGAACAAATCATAATATTATTACAGGAAGTATTTGGCACATAATGAGTGTTTGTTGTGATTATCAACAAACATTCATCATTCTGTGGCCATCACCACAACAATGTTTGTTGTGGTGATGATGATGTTTGTCAGTAATGATCTTGTTCGTGGACGGTGATTCTTCACTTGAGAATGTCAGCCTACAGCCTCCAGGTGCGCCTGGAAAGTCAATGTGGCCATTTTTGGTATCAATCACTTGAAGAACGTAATTCTATAGTATCTATTCTATATAGCAACACAGAAATTATCGACAGATACAGCCACAGCAGGAGGCTCGACATCAGCGAGGCACTACACATCAAAAAGTCAACACCAGCAATCAACTGCCAATTAACACATAATTACATTGTACCCACTTCAAGACCCGGAACCAACACAGAAGCAAGAAGAGAAAATACGCAATAATTAGTGTTTTGATTATGTAAAATTATCATTACCCCAATAATTATACCCTTTGGTTTGTGTTCTATCTCCTCACCCAAAAACCTTTATGTCATATCACCTCACCCAAAAACAAATATAAGCATGAAACGGAATACATAAAAATTTGTTTTTGAAAATGTGATAAGTCTCTTGAGAAACGTTTCTAGGTGTCAGACCATAAATAAAACAGTGAAAATTAACTTTTTGAGAGTTAATTTTTTTAATTTCCCTTGACAGTGAAGAAAGCATAAGAAATATTGAGAAGATTTGTGCTAGAATCATTAATCTTACCCTTTCGGTCATATTCAACAACAGATTCTAACACGAATCTTCTCAATATCTCTAATGTTTCTATTCAATATCGAGGGAAGTTGAAAAATTAGCTCTCTAAAGTTCATTTTCACACTTTATTATTGTAAGACGCCTAGGGATGCGTTTCGCAAGGTACTCCTTACATTCTCAAAGACAAGTTTACTGTGTTCAGCACCGGATTATATTCTCTTTGGGAGAAGTGCTAAAGAACAAGTGGATGAATGGCATAACGTAAGGGGTATTAATTGAGTATTAAATGTGTCAACAAGGGCAGCTTATGTTCCTGAGGTAGGATCACTGGATCCTGTCTCTGCATTGGCTCGGGGTCTTGAAGTGGGTAGAATGTAATTATGTGTTAGCTGGTTATTGAACCAGCTAACACGTACTTTGATGTTTCATAGACGTTTAGCCTTGTGGCGTTGATATATTCTTAATGTTCCTGATATGTGCAGTCTCTTCCGAAAGATCACAAGAAAGACCTTGTTCGTCTTCACATTCTCAAGTGTACTTGTGGTCGCGTGTGATCTTGGCTTCCCGTGTCTGAAGCCTCCGCGCTGTTGCCAGCTTCCTTCTCTTCTCTCACTGTTCTCGGTATATCACTCTTGAACTACTCTACATATTTTTATTGCTTTCTGATTTATATAGATTGGGAACAGGAAAATTATGTATGAAACAAACTCACTTTTCGAAGGGTGTCATATATTGTTAAATTGTATTATATTTATTACAAAATTGATCGCCTCGCTAAGCTTTCCATCTCTTTTTTTTCAGTTCTCTCCCCTATATATCAGGTGGAATTTTCCCAAAAATTTTGTTTTTAATATGTCGAATAATTTGTAATTTCGAGAAGCTCGTCTTCTGATTCCTAATACGCAATAAACCTAATTTTTTTTCAGAACAATTCCAAAATAGTGGCAGCCATTGTCAGCTATTATACCTTCAGTGAGGAAACTTGTGTGAGCCGCACCTGGTTTAAAATATATATTCCGATTTACTGTTCCCAACAGCACACTCTGTCTTTCGAGTAACGGTACCGTTTTGACAGTGATGCATGCTGAAGCATTGGCCCAATGCTGCAAAGAACAGAAAGTTCAACATAAGTTCCAAGTGTATTTGCTAATACACTTTTACATTTGCATTGTAAATTGGCATGACATTTGCAAAATACATTTGCAGAATGTCATGCAATTCTGCATGACGGACTCCTCTTGT
Organism: Procambarus virginalis; assembly: GCA_020271785.1. Classification (NCBI taxonomy): domain Eukaryota; kingdom Metazoa; phylum Arthropoda; class Malacostraca; order Decapoda; family Cambaridae; genus Procambarus; species Procambarus virginalis. Next base: position 6,389,688 of record WNGS01163947.1, read on the forward strand.
ATTTCAGGCTCCCGCCTCAAGTTAAGATAAGACTCCAAATCTATATATTTATATAAAAAAAAAAAGTTGCGCTAAAGCACTCTTACTTATCGCGAAAAAGAACTAATGTTTTCTAAGTTTTCATTAAGTCATCACATAATTTTATTTTATTCGAAGAGCTTGAAGGCTGTGAAACTCTTATCTACAAAATGTTTAATCAGTCTCGTTATCCTTTGTAAAATACTTCAATTTTCACAACGGTATTATTTCATATATTTCAGCAAGAAACCCATCTTCCCCGCACGTGTGTACGTTACCATTCCTTCCACACCAGAGGAATGGTGTTCAGGTATAACTGTGTCTATACCTACCGCTCGGACTAGTCGGTACAGCGAAGACCTCGCTTTCTGCAGGTCGGTGTTCGATCCCCGAAGGTGTTCGAGTCCCGACGGATTTCGATCCCATTGAACACTAAGAAGTTAGCCACCATTCCTACCGTCCCCGTCTTATCCCAGCTTCTTGTCCTCATGTCCCTTGCAAGTGTTGTATAGTGCACAAGTACTGGCTTAGTGCTCTCTCTTGATAATTACCTTACCTTATGTTCTATACCATTTCTCCTCATTTACGAGAAGTATTTATACCGAGAGGTGTAAATAAATGTTGTACTAGTTTCAATTACATTAATCTTGCTAAGGATGTGATATAATCACATTATAACTAATAAGTATCATCACTTGATGAGTCCTAGATACTGCCAAGCCTATTTAATCTTCTTCCTTTTCCCACGAACCATATAAGGCCTACTAATGTGTTGTCGCTATAATAACACCGTCCACGTGTCTGCTGCAACACCGTCCAGGTGTCTGCTGGAACACCGTCCAGGTGTCTGCTGGAACACCGTCCACATGTCTGCTGGAACACCGTCCAGGTGTCTGCTGGAACACCGTCGAGGTTTCTGCGGGAACACCGTTCAGGTGTCTGCTGGAACACCGTCCAGGTGTCTGCTGGAACACTGTCCAGGTGTCTGCGGGAACACCATCCAGGTGTCTGCTGGAACACCATCCAGGTGTCTGCTGGAACACCGTCGAGGTGTCTGCGGGAACACCGTTCAGGTGTCTGCTGGAACACCGTCCAGGTGTCTGCTGGAACACTGTCCAGGTGTCTGCTGGAACACCATCCAGGTGTCTGCTGGAACGCCGTCCAGGTGTCTGCTAGAACACCGTTCAGGTGTCTGCTGGAACACCGTCCAGGTGTCTGCTGGAACACCATCCAGGTGTCTGCTGGAACACCGTCCAGGTGTCTGCTGGAACACCATCCAGGTGTCTGCTGGAACACCGTCGAGGTGTCCGCGGGAACACCATCCATGAGCACTATTGTGCCCCAGGGTAGATCCTGCTTTGTAGACAAAAATGCCCCCCTCGTTTTACGTAACAGAGTTAAGCTCAATGCAAGACCTACGGGATCAGCTTAAGTATTTAGGCCGATTGACTACCAGGATCATTGAGGCCCTAGTCTACGGTACTTTCTAATTGGAAAGTATACTTTAACCCCGAAGAAATGTCAGGATTACGGTAAACTCATGGAGTATACACAGCGAGAAGTAAACTGCATCTCTGGCTATATACACACATTTCCTCCCCCCCCCCCTATTTGCAGCATCCTTTGCTCTTGTGTGCGTCTCAGAGTGTTATGCCTCAGAGATATGGTCATCTCCGGGATAACGAAAGCCAGGATTTTAATATTATTTGTGAGGGGTGGATACGATATCCCACTGTGGCCACTGTCTTCTAGCGAAGACTTAGTGACCAAATTAGAGTCCTAACCAAGCGTCCGGACTCCACGGACTCCAAGAGTCCGGTCTCGACGGGTCGTAACCAAGCTGAAAAGTCCGGTCTCAACGAGTCGTAACCAAGCTGAAAAGTCCGGTCTGTAAATGAGTGTGCACCAGGATCAATACACAGGTATTGCTGGCGCACTAACTATCATCCACAGCGACCACAGCCAGCGACCACAGCCAGCAACCACAGCCAGCGACCACAGCCAGCTACCACAGCCAGCAACCACAGCCAGCGCCCACAGCCTGCAACCACAGCCAGCGACCACAGCCAGCGCCCACAGCCAGCGACCACAGCCAGCGACCACAGCCAGCGACCACAGCCAGCGATCTTTACCCTCAGCTGGTCACAAGTAAAGGTGTACCACACGGCTGCATATTATACATACCATTAGCCATGTGGCTTGGTAATTTCGCTTGTAATTAGATCAATTGTATATAACCCGTTACGGTGATTTAAGAACTAGGAATAGATTAGAAAGTAATGACATTGAAGGCCATTATTGACCAGCGGTAGTGGAAATATTACTGATCAAAATGATCTTGAAAACCTTTACTCACCAGCAGGAAGAGTCCATCAACCCAACAAATTCCGCGCCACCAAGTAATATAAAATGACTACCAATTGGGCATGCATGCATATATATATATATATATATATATAATATATATATATATATATATATATATATATATATATACATATATATATATATATATATATATATATATATATATATATATATATATATATATATATATATATATATATATAAAATTTTCTCAATATTTCTTATGTTCCTTTTTACTGTCGATGGTAATTAACACCTCTCACAATCAGACCATTACCAGAGAAGTCTTAAAAAAAAAAAAACAGAAATCATCGATAGGTACAGCGATAGCAGGCGGCTCGACATCTGCGAGGCACTACACGTCAAAAGTCAACACCAGCAATCAACAGCAAATTAATGCACAACTATATTCTACCCACTTCAAGACTCCGCACCAATATAGAAGCATCAAGAGGAAGTATGGGCCAATAGGCCCTCTACAGTTACTTCCATTCTTATGCTCTCATATCCAACTAATACCCATTGTTTCGTGTTCTGTCTTCCATTTGTCACAAATTTGTTCACCTCATCCAAAACTGTTGCACCATAATACCTCACCCAAGTGCGAGTATATGTAAGACGGATTAGATGTTTAGTGTTAGTATAAGTAAAACTCTGTTACAGTTGTGTGTGTAAACTAATGTCTTTGAAAATGTAATAAGTTATTACGAAACGCGTTCAAGCGTCGCGTCAGACTAGAAATAAAAATGAATTTTGGAGAATAGATTTTTCAATTACCATCGACAGTAAAAAGAAACATAAGAAATATTGAGAAAATTCGTGTTAGACTTATTTATCTCACTTTTTAGGTCATATTTAACAACATATGTTTACAAGAAAGACTGCTATCAAAGTATACTAATATATATATATATATATATATATATATATATATATATATATATATATATATATATATATATATATATATATATATATATATAACTGAAAACTCAGTTTAAAACTGAGTTTAAACTGAGTTTAAAAGCTGAGTTTTATGAAAAAAAAAAAATATATATATATATATATATATATATATATATATATATATATATATATATATATATATATATATATATAATATATATATATTCCCTAGTTTTTAATGATTAATAAATATGATAAAATCTTTATGATGTTCTTTCAGCTGTTCTGTTCTGTTTATCCATATGTAAAATAAAACCGAAGCTCTTGACATCTTTTGAAGTCAAACTGATACCTCACAGAACTAAATTTTAAATTTCATTACGAAACTAACAAATTTAAGTACAGTACTTAGAAAAGCATGATTAACTGCGTCATTTATACTTTTCTCTGCAGCTGACGGAGACCCGTGATGTAGCTAATGTAATTATGTAAGCCGTCCTCCACAAAAAAAGTATTAATAGCACTACTGTTTGAACGTACAAAATTTGTCTGTTGTACCCAAGAAGGTTCACGTTTTGTACTATTGGGATTCATCAATTGGCGTGCTAAAAAGTGAAACTATAGAATCCTGCCTGTTCTAGGCCTAATATATGCTATAATTTTGGCGTAATTAGGTGCATATTTTGACTATACTAGGCCTAGAAGAATGTTTGGTTGTTGCCTTCTTTTTCGTACATAGATGATGTACGACATTTGTGTCATATCAGTTGGGTGAGGTGATATGACACAAATCTATGTGCTATGTATATGTACAACGAAGTTAACAGAACAAATAAATATGGCACATACATAAAGAATACAGAGCAAGGACATAGGGCATATGTATAAATAATAAAAGTATAAGGCACATGTATAAAGGAGGATTCATAGTAAAGATATAAGCCACATGTATATAAACAAGTATAAAGAGTATACTGAGTACGGGTCTAAGTATATACCTTTACTCACTAACCAACCAATGGATAATTTCTCTATCCATATACTAGTATATTATATACCATATACTGGGTATTAGTTCACCTCTCGGTGTTGTTTACTGTGTTCTCACAGGTACACAAACGGAAGTCACTTAAGAGAAAAAGGAGCTTCAGAAATTCACGAAACCAAAGCCCGTCCAGGAGGTGTGATCGAAACCCCAACTGAACCCCAATCAAACGGACCAAGTTCATCACCTCTATCTGTGTCGTAGCCTCATCTCTTTTTTATTTATCCGACTTTCTATGCCTCTCTCTGTCGCTCTTCTCTTTTATTTTGAACAGCGCCTGCGATGAACAAAACATGTTAATCCGTAAATTGGTCGAAATCGTGCTGTGGGTCTTGTGTGTGTGTGTGTAGAGCCTGAATTGTTATACAGGCTTTTCCCGGGGCGAAATGATAGGCAATGACAAAAATTATATCAACCAAAAATGACGTGGGCAGACTAGAGAGTAATGGGGCAACTAAAGTCAAAATCATTTGAAAGGATAAATTATTTAATTGATGTGCAACGATATATATATATATATATATATATATATATATATATATATATATATATATATATATATATATATATATATATATATAAACAACGTTCGAAACAATAGGATTCAAAGAATCAATGTTTCATTTCTCTCGCACCTTTTACAAAGATGAAGCGATTACCTGCGTAAATGGCAGATAAAAATATATTTTCATTTTACACGCACAATATAACGGAAAACCAAACACAACTGATATTTTAACATTGCTGCAGACAATGTGAGAATTGGAAAGTAATATAATGTAAATTTTCATCATATAATTCAGTATCATTATATGTACCATAACATTTTACTGTATTCATGATAATGGTTTCAAACCCTGTTACATATCTATATATATATATATATATATATATATATATATATATATATATATATATATATATATATATTGAGCCAGATGAAGGCTCAGTTCGCTTTCATCTGAGCAAGATATAGACAACACTATCTTGCTCTGATGAAGGCGAATTGAGTCGAAAACGCTTTTAAATCAGTCTTTGTGATCGTTGTTGCAAATATAAAGCTTTATAGTTGTTGCAAATATATAGCTTGCATGTGTATGTTGCAGACGTTATTGTGCTAATGTGTGCCTGTGGAGTTAGATTCAAAATGTTTATTCCCAACTTTTTCTCTTACGAAGAAAGCTGTCTTTCATTCTGTTATGCATTTAGGGCCTCCTAACTCTAATTCTTAACCTCGTAATTTTATTCTAATTGTCTGGTTTAAAGTCACGGACGAACCTTTCAGGATATTCCAGTTCGTTTCGTAATATTTCACAACCCTCCTCTGTTCTGATTTTTGCATCATCAAGAAATATTGACATGAGTGAACTTATTTCCTCTATTAGGAAGATTATATATATCAGGAATAGGATAGGCCCCCTTGTCTGTGGGGTATGTAATTACCAAATTTAATTACCTAAATATAGTTACAGGATGAGAGGAATGCTCGTGGTGTCCCGTCTTCCCTATAATCTTTATCATGTGATGGGTTGAAATTACCGATGGTGTTGGCATCTACCGCCTTCTCACTTAATTTGTTCTAATCTTCTAGAACACTTCGGAAAAAACACTCACTTCGGGATGTTTTTTCGTCACTTTTGTTTCCGTAGCTTGAAACTGTGGCCTATTATCCTTGAAGTTGTAGGTTTCAAAAACTCATCATTGTCAACTGTGTCTGTTTCTGTCATTATTTTGTACGTAGTGAGCATATAACCTCTATTCCTTCTATCTTCCAGCTTTGGCATATTTAACGCCTCAAGCCTCTCCTATTAGTTCTTGTTTTTCAGTTCCGGAAGCCATTCAGAAACCTGTCTCTGTACCTTTTCTAATTTATTGATATGGGTCTTGACATATGGAGACGACACAACTGCTGCATATTCCAATTTTGGTCTCAATTATTGTGCACAGTTTCTTTAGTATTTCTCTATCCACGTATATAGACGTGGATTCTGAATTGTACCCTCCCTATAAATGGTAGGTTGTTGATGTTGGCCATTAAGGGGAACAATAGGTGTGACCAATGTACTGAAATTGAGAATAATGTAAATATATTTTTTTCTGTTAGCAGAAAGTTGTTCTTGCAAACTGGATTACAGACACTCTTAAATCTTTATGTGGACCAAGCATTAGAGGGGGAGGGGGCATATTACGAAAATATGCTATAAATGAAAACTGGTTCGATTTCAATCAAACTTCTCAGCATCGTAGCATAAACAGGAAGGGAGAAAAAAAATATTGAATAATGTGTCAAAAATTAAAAAAAAATGGTCAAAAATTAACATCAACCAAGTGTCTACTGAAATCATGTCTATGACTCTAAGCTGTCACATTTGCATATAATAAAGTATTTTAGTACAGTATTTACTTTTCTGCCAAAAAAATTCCAACAAAACACAAAATTAGATTTTTTTCTCGATTCTTTTCATATTTTTTATCAGCCGATTTGCATGAAGCTTAAACACCTTACAGAACGTATGCTTATCTGTAAAGATGCAAATTTTGGAGGAAATTGGTTGAAGTCAATTTCAACCATAGGTGGCAGAGTGTTTGATCTTATTTATTTTCAAATAACATAAAATTGTATCTCCTCTTTTATTTTTTCAATTCACATGTAATTTACACTTTATATGTAGAGATGACGTTCCTACAACATTTATAAAACACTTTATTCATAAGTTCATTTATTGATTTTATAAATATTTGCAAACATGAAATATTGGCATATATTTTGGGGGAACTTTGACTACTTGTATTAGTAAAACTAAACATATTTTGGATAATCCGTTTCAGGAAAATAATTTATTATATGCTAATATGATATATGAGTGTCATAGAAATTATCTCATTTGAAACTTGTGGTTGTAGTTAATTATTGAAAATGTGTAAAATTCGTTGGAAAAAATATATATCTCCCTTTTTATATAGGATGGGATACTGAAACGTAGAACAGTTGCAGCCCTTCTTATATACAACTAGTAAAAAAAAGTTTGGTTGACATTAAACAATATTTAAAAAACGAAATACACCCCCCCCTTAATGAGGTTTTTAATATTGCATATTCAAATAAAATGCAAGAAAATTAAAAATACAATAATTATGCTACTTTCTGATTACATTTTTTGTGTGTGGATAGGCAGGCTGGAGGGTTACTGTGAGGATAGGCAGGCAGGAGGGTTACTGTGTGTGGATAGGCAGGCAGGAGGGTTACTGTGAGGATAGGCAGGCAGGAGGGTTACTGTGTGGATAGGCAGGCAGGAGGGTTACTGTGAGGATAGGCAGGTAGGAGGGTTACTGTGAGGATAGGCAGGCAGGAGGGTTACTGTGTAGACAGAATATTGAAGTTCTTGTGAGGCAGGATAAAGTATACCATTTGGGGTTTACTGCTCATATTATGTGATGATATTGAAAATTAATTTACTGAGAATTATATAAAATATATATAACTGTAGTATTTTCCCTAGTAAATTTATGTAAATATGATCTTTATATGGTATATTATTTAATAAAGAAAACAAAATATTCAGAATCACCCATAAATCTCTTTGTATCTTTTCACATCCTTAATAGTTAAAGTGTGCCCTGTTTATCCCTTTTCCACATTCCATTACGTGGCATTTATAAATATTGAATTCCATTTGCCATGTGTTGCTACACTCGCCTATTTTTGTCACAGTAATTTTGAACAGCAGGATAGTTATTTAAGTCTTCTACTCTCCTCAGTAAGTTAGTATTATCTGCAAACATATATATGTAACTCTTTGAGTCCCACTATCGTAGATCGTTGATAAAGAGAGTAAATTGGTGCCTAAACTGAACCTTGTGGCACTCACCTAGTGACATTCTTCGAGACTGACTCATTTTCCCTCATCACTGCTCTCAAGTGTTTGCTCGTTAGGAATGTTTTTATCCACTTCAGTAGTCTGTCTCGCCTTTGTGATCTCACTTCAAGAACAGCCTCTTGAGTGGGCCTACGAAACATACCTTGAATAAGATCAGTTATATGCAGTCGGCCCAACCATCTCACTTTTGCAAGAGATCTCCGTGTCCTGATTGTAAAAGCTAAGAAAATATATTAAATACGACCTTCCTGTTTGGAACACAAAATGTCTGTCCGTTAATATGTAATATCTTTCTAGGAATTCTATCCATATTATTTTTTTCTAGAGATTTTACTACAACTCTTGCCAATCATACAGTTTATAATTTACAGGGTCTTTTCTGTTTCTGCTTTTTATGTTTCACACATTTCCCTTTCAGTCTCTGTGAGTCTGTCTCCCATTTATAGTCGTTAGATCTTGTTAGGCTAACACACACTTGTGTGTGTTAATAATTAATGCACTTAATAATTAATGCTAACACACACTTGTGAGTGTTAGCATGAATTATTTTTAAATATAAGTATACAGGTCAGGTTTATGCTGTTCATCAGGAATGCGGTAGAATGTTTGTATTTGAAAGTTAAACTAGATTTTGAAATTTTCCAGTGTATAGCTGTTTTAAACTTGTTCTAATATATTTATTCCGTATGTTTAGTCACTTTTTAGAGCTGTAATTCTTAAACAAGTATGATACGTCTTGTAAGATATAGACATTTATCGAAAGTCACACGTAAAAATTACTTTGGGAGCGCAAGCCTTTCTTAAACCACAATCATTTCACACTTGAATTACATTAGCAGTGTTTTGGGAAAACATTTTTTTATTTCAAGTCCTCAACGATAAGATGAAATATAAATAATATAAATAATAAATAATATCACAAATTGTATACAATTATAATAACAAGAATATTTATAAAAAACAATATAGCACCAATAAATAAATAAAACTAATAGGTAAATATGTATATAAATTGAATACAACTAAAAAAAAGGTTAATAAAAATAAGTAGAAAACTGTAAGAAATATATTGAAATTTGAAAAACAATATAGTTAAATAATACTGTAATAATAAAATCTTATACATTTTTATGACAATTATAATTAATATTCACTACAAGAAACAGCAGTAAGGGACAAATCACTAAAGGGTAAGTAAGCATAAAACAAGGTTTTCTGTTTTATTTGTTTATTATGGTTTATTAGGCTAGTGATAACAAAATATTATTATGCTAATAAAAACTGTCCTAATAACAAATAATTACACTCTTTAAAAACATATATTATGAAACTCTCTTAGACAAAATATTATCTCAATAGACAAAAATAATAATAAACTATTTTCTTTTAAAACTAATAAATTTATCTGCATTGTATAATACTTGGTAGACTGATATTCGGTTTGAGATTTAACAAGGAATTAATAGATACTACATTTCAAGGGAATACAAAAGTAATTGAAATTTTGTTGAATCAATATCGTACAGTCAACTTACACATAATAATAATAAAATGTACAGCATAAATAATAAAAAAATGGGGGTGATAGGAGAAGCGAATACTCCTAAATAAATAAATGCGAAATGCATTTATAGTCAAACAGCCAGGTTTTCTCTGAATACTCTTTATTTTCTTCTCCAAGGCTATGGGTCCCCCTACAATTGCACAAGAGGTGGTGTCCTTATATGATAATATATATAATAATAAAAATAAGAAATCAGATGACAGATCAGACATATGGTAATATCATATGAAAAGTTGAAAAGTTTATTTGTTTCTTAAATTTTCTGAAGAAATGATGAATTGTGCAAGATGTCGTACTCTTATCAAGTACAGATAAGTGCTAAACCCTGGCTCCTTGGTAGTAAACTGTATTATGACAGCTAATTGTTTTTTTTCAGCGATATTATATATTTAAATAATATGTACCGTATACAAAATGAGGGAGCAATACATCGAAGCTTGTTCACTAATATAAAAAATTGTAATACGTCTGTAAGTCACATGTAATATAATTGTATACGCCTAGGATGACTCTAAGTCAGAATTAGGATTAAGAATTTTTTAATTAGTAGAGAATATGTAAGTGTTCAATGACACTTCCATATTATGATAATAATGCTAATTATTAATCGGATGATGCCATGTTCAGATAATTGAAGATAACGAAAACATATCTGGGCAGTTAATGATAAGACCTTGTATTAAAAATGATTTCACATGTAAACTGAACCTCAGTTAAAAAAATAAAGATGAAGTTTGAGGCACAGAAATCACCTTAACCAGCTGTTGGTTCAGTTATTCTGTCTACTAAATTCCTCAATTCTCACCCTATTTCTCTCTTTACCTCCCTCCTCGCCCTATATTTGTTTTTCCTCTTCCTGTGTCTCCCTCCCCACATCCGGCAAACCGCTGCATCAAGGTCCACTCAGACCCCCTCACTCCCTCACCTGAGGCTGGGCTGCAGGTGGCTTGTGGCTGCTGCCTAAGAGCCCGAACAAGGAGGAGGTCTTGGAGATGTGAATCAGCTGAGCCAAATGTATCTCTTTGTTATCAATGTGGCGGACGTGCTCACTCAAGAAAGCAATATCAAAATTAAACAATGCTAAATAATACTTAATGCATATTCTTTTTTTTACGGTTCTTCCACTGTGTGTAAAGGGGTGATCCCTACCAATTGATATGGAGTACTACCTAAACAGTATATATATATATATATATATATATATATATATATATATATATATATATATATTATATATATATATATATATATATAATATATATATATATATATATATATATATATATATATATATATATATATATATTCATGTGATGGTGTCTTTCCCCGCCTGCCCGGCCCTATCCCCTACTTTATCCTTCCCTTCCTTCCCTTCCCTACCAGGCATCCCCTACCCCTTACCTTCCTCCTACCCATGCCCTCCCCTACCTGCCCTCCCCTACTCATTCCTTCTCCCTGTTTAGCACAACTATCGTCAGAGATTAGAATTCCGTTAGGAAATTATTTGTCACCCCAGTATAAATTGTAGGGTGAAATGTATTTATATAACCTGAATGGGTTAGGTGAAGCACCCATAACATTAGTTGGATAATTATATTGCAGTATAATGGTTGCCTTTCTATAATGAAGAAAAAAATTGAAAACTATATATTCTACAAGCGACCAATTATATAAATAAATTATTTTGCCACATTACAAGAAAATTTAATGAAAATTCAATGACAATAGAACTTTAATCGATAAATCATTTTATAAATACTGTAAAAAGACCTATAATACTGAGCGAGAAGCGAATGACCGAGCAAATGTTAAGACCAACAAAATGAATTATGGGCATATATCACCGAAAATGTGTGATAGGAAGATATTTGCTCAAGTAATGCGAGAGAGTATTTTATTGGTAATTGAGTAGACAAGTTCCATTACAGATATGACCGTACATATTTTAATCTGAAAAGTTTGACATTCATTATTTTGTTGAAAACCCTCAAAACATTGTATATACACTATATAAAATCGATTAAGAGAGAAAGTAGAACTGAGAAACGCTAAATTTATAGAAGGAACAACAAGTAATGCAAGGTAATGAATCAGCCTGCTCCCCCCCCCCTCTGCTAGTCCTAATCAAATATAACCAAACCAAACCTAATATATGGAAAAATAGCCTAAGCATGCCAAAGTTAACCTAACGTTACCTAGCCTAACCAAAAATATCATAACAAAACCTAATCAGAGTTAAACTAACCAAACATAACATATGAAAGTTAACCAGAGTTAAGTTAAGCAAACTTAACTATATATTTAAAAAAGTTAATAAAAACTATTGAAATAATGTAACCAAAAAGGTATATTAGCCCCGAATAAAGTGAGAAGTTATTTTTGGTAGACAGCTCGATTGACCAATACTGTCTTGGTACTATATTTATTGACAACGTCTTCAGTATTCGATGAAAACGTAAACAAAAAAACTGAAGGTCTCCTTATTTACAATTAGCGAAAAAAATAAGCGTCGCTGCGGATTCTTATTTCAAGTTCAAGGGCTAACAATTGGCTTAAAGAAAGTGTCACGTTGCACCTCATTCCTGTCCATCATATCTTCAGCACTTGCTATTATTTTCTCTTAGGTTACAGCAGAGATCCTTGTTCAATGTCTATCAAGTAGATAATAGCCAGTTGGCTACTGCACGTTATCAAATATGAAAATAACAGCAAAAATTAAAGATCACATCTAATCATAATTTTACGCGCTAAAATAATTAATATTAAAGTAGCTTCTTATCAAATATTAGGAACTATATGGTAATATAATCAATGCTATGTAGTAAAATAAACAAATTATAGGGAAAACAGAGTGATTTGCAGCGATTATGACTACATCTTGAGCGAGTTATCTCGCTTGACAGAATATTGGAGTTCTTGCGAGGCTGGACCAAGTTTGGGGTTTGCGGCTCATAGTCGGCGGTGAAATGGAAAATTGGTTTACTGAGAATTATATAAAATATATATAAATGTAATATTTCCATTGTAAATTGATGTAAATATGATCTTTATATTGTATATTATTTATTAATAACAAAAATTGACAAGTAGAGCTTGAATTAATTATTTTGGCTTGTAAATAGATTCCTTTTCACCCAGATTCTCTAACAGATTTCTTCTATCTTCCAGTTATTTCCTTACAATATACAGTAAACATCTTCACGATGGTTCAGTCCTGCTTCCTACGTTTCTCATCCGAGTTACTGTAGACAATACACATTTATCTACAGGGTGTAGATACCATATAGGCAATACACATTTATTGTCTATACCCTGTAGGCAATACACATTTATTGTCTACACCCTGTAGACAATACATTTTTCTTTTTCCTCCAGACAAGCAGAGGGGCGTGAGGAGGAGCTTTCCTCACATCTAGGGACATCACTTTTATTTATATTATATTTCTTCAAGGTCTGAAACAGTATGGGGCAACCAATACTGTTACGAATATTAAACTTTTCAGGTGTTTGAGAAATTGTAAGGAAATATAATTTTAAATATCTTTTCTTTGGATAACTGTTTACCATTTAGTGTTTCGTTTAACTACATATTTATGCCTTACGAAAATTTAAATTGTTAGAGAAAGTAAGGGAATTAATCAAGGAAGCAATTGAAGTTGTTGTGGAAGCTGGAGTTGTTTTGCTTTCCAAATCTTGGAGACAAGGCAAAACGATGAGAAGAACACCGAGCATCTACAGAACAAACTTTAAACCCGTCAACTGATTCTAATATAGATGTCTTTTTTTAGATTTGGCAGTGAGAATGAGAGTTGACAATGTTTACTAGCAAGTGTTTGTGGAAGAGAGTGAAAACATTTACACAAGTGGTAATCTAGATATTGTCCTCGTAACTCTTATGTTATACTAGATTAGCTAAAGTGTTGCTTTTTTTAAGTATTTATTGTGCATGTAAGTAAGTGTCACTTGATTTTATTCAAGTAATGTATTAATTTTGTATTTCTCTAGGTGAATGTGATATGATTTTAGCCAATACTTAATTTTGTATTTCCCTAGAAAATATAACTCGATTTAAAGTATTAATTTTGTATTTCCTTAAGTAAAGGAAACGATTTTAGTCAAGAATTAATTTAGTATTTTCCAAAGTAAACATAACTTGATTTTAGTCATGAAATGTTCCATGTTTTTAGTATTTACTACAGTTATTTAGATTCCTAAGTGTCTTAAGTTTAAAAAATTTCAATTTTTTTTGGTTTTTCTTATTTATAAATCACTAAGTTTTCCTCATTTTTTTAGTTTATAATTTCCATTTTAAATGTTTAGAACTTCCTAGTTTTGCAAATTTTATAAACATAATTTGTGTAAACTATTTTATGAAGTTCATTAGTTATCAATACTGTATATTAAAAAAATCCCAGTACCGGATAATTTTTATTTATAATAAACATGATTATTTGGAAATTTTTTGTCCTGAATCGTTGCTAATTATAAGTATCTAAGAAATTTATATAAATAGAAGAAAATGTTAACTATGAGAAAAAGCAGTCCTTTTAAATTAAAAAAAAGTGGTCGGTGAAAATATCTGTTTGGCAAATTAAATCAATGCAAGTTTAAGCGAATTTTCACCCAAGCTTCTCTCATACTTTGACCATGCCTTCTTCTTTTGACCATGTAGTAGCTCAGTCGATTAAGGCAGGTCTGGGATGCTCTCGGACGCAGGTTCGAATCCTCGTCACGACCCTTGTGGATTTGTTCTTCTCTCATAGTTACCGACACTTACCACTCCAAAACTAAATTCCTTATATTTAATTTTTCAACAACAATTTATCATATATTCTGGGATAAGATTCTTAAAACTGTATATTATACCGCTAATTTGCTCCAAAAATCTATAAAACTATTTATCCAGGACCAATCCTAAGCTTATCCTATTTATATCCATTGTTTCGTGTTCTATTTTGTGTTGATATATTTAAAAGCTTATTTAGCTCCCCTTGTTACAGCCTTTACTTCATTTATATACTTGCCATGCAATAGATATTATTTATCACATTTCTTTATTGAAGTTTTCGTGTTACGTATTATATATAGTTAAAACCTCGCAGAATTGGCTCAAAATCCCTTATAGACTTAATAAAAGGTTTTCGTTACATAAAGGTATATAATCAATGCTGAACTAGTGAATTCATTGCATATTCAATAGTAGTGGAACACGAATTCCACTTAAGATTTACTTTTAGCTTCACATTTAGCCAGACAGTATTACTCACGAATTAAGCTTCATGAATGGATTTGGATGATGACATTAAGTAATCATGACAAGAAGTCGCCAAGACTGTATTGCCACACAATGCTGTCTGATGAATGTACGAAACAAGTAGATCCT
>WNGS01163947.1:6427813-6447685 GCA_020271785.1 Procambarus virginalis
TAGATCTCTTTCTTTCTTTATCAGAATTCTTTAAAGATTTCTCACATACTTTATAGGCTGTGTGGGGTCTATGTTCTATTCCACATTCCATAACATGGCATTTATTCATATTACATTCCATTTGCCAAGTGGTGCTCCAGATACTTTTTTTGTCCAGGTCTTCTTAAAGGGCATGACAATAATCTAAGTTTCTTATCTCCCTATATCTTAGCATCATCAGCAAACATGTTCATATAATTCTGTATTCCATCTGGTAGATCGTTAATGTAGACAATGAACATTACCGGTGCAAGAACTGAACCCTGTGGTACTCCACTTGTGACATTTCTCCAGTCCGATACATTGCCTCTGATTACTGCCCTCATTTTTTTATCAGAAAATTTTTCATCCATGTTAGAGGCTTACCTGTTACCCTCCAATATGTTCCAGTTTCCAGAACCTCTAATGTGGAACTCTGTCGAAAGCCTTTTTTATGTCCAGATAGATGCAGTCAACCCAACCATCTCTGTCCTGGAAAATCTCTGTGGCTCGATCACAGAAACAGTAAATTAGTTACACAGGATCTTCCAGATCGAAAACCATACTGACTGTCTGATATTATATAGTTTATTGTCAGGTATTCTACTCATTTAGTTTTTAATTATTTTTTCCAATATTTTGACTATAACACTTCTCAATGATACTGGTCTATAATTAAGGAGGTCTTCCATGCTGCCCCGTTTGTAGAGTGGAACTATGTTAGCCTTTTTCCACACATCTGTTACGACTCCTGTACACACGAATGCCTGAAAAATCAGTTGAAGTGGAATGCTGAGCTCAGGTGCACATTCTCTCAGAACCCATAGTGAAACTCCATCTGGACCAACTGCTTTCTTCTTAGCTCCTCGAGCATTTTTTTTCCACTTCGTGTCTTAAGAAACCCCTATGTGCTCCATGTTGTTCTCTGGAATTTTATTGTGTCTGGTTGTTTGTATTGAACAATTATTATTGTACAGTGTGGTGTGGTGTGTGTGTGTGTGTGTGTGTGTGTGTGTGGTGTGTGTGTAAGAGAGCTCAGTGGAGAGGAAGGGGGAGATGGGGGCTGAAGTCAATACGTGTTCATGCAAAATATTTCTTGCTATTAAAATGAATATAACATGAACTCACTCTCACAGGCTTCTACAACAACACGCATGCAGTTAACCCCCCCCCTTCCCCACACAGAAGCCCTATGACATCCTCCCGTTACCTCCTAGTTTCTGTTATGCCTCACACTGTTGTTGAGTCACAAACAGGAGCACTATGACTCTTTCCCGTTACCTCTCACTTTCTGTTATGCCTCACCTGTTGTTCCCTGTCACACGCATTCATCATTTAAACCATTACTTTCTAATCTCTAACATATGTAATAAACAGCTTTCACATTAAAGTATGTTGCTCCCAATTAGTTATGACTATCTACCGAACCCTAAAACGTAAACGAGTTCAAGATTAGTTTCAAATTTGTAATGAATTACATAGGCCAACTGCAATGATTAAATAAGATATTTTAAACGTGAAATATATAATTGGATACTAATTTTCTATTTATATGTAAGAGGTCCTATCGTCTCTCATCTTCAATATCGTCAGATAAATTTACATTAACTGTGTTAAAAAAATTATTTCCAAGCTAACAACATCGATTGTATAAACATGTGAACGTATAATGTAACCTTGGCAATGAATGAATCCCACAGATAGGCGGGACCAAAGAGCCAAAGCTCAACTAGGTGAGAACTAAGAACTTACACGCCTCCATGAGCGCTATAATTAGGTTTCATTAAATAACTGTGATTAAATGCGGTTGCTTTATACAAAATATTATATATTTTATATAAAGTTGTATTGTAGTTGTATTTTATATAAACATAATTAAATAATATAAAATATTATATATTTTATATAAAGCCTGTTGCTGAAGCTATATGGTGGACCATTCTAATATGCTTATATAGATATCTGAATGTTAAGCAGCAAAAGAATGTTGATATTATTTTATATGCTACTATTAACGTGTTGAAGGGGAGTAACCTATTAATTAAGGCAAGTGTTTAAAAGCCTGTCAAAAGTAAATGTTAAATGTAGTGAATATTTATTAATTCATGACTAAACATTGCTAATAGCATAGAATAGCCCCTAGTTCAATGCTCCGTATCTGGACGATTAGCTAATATTAAACCCCGAGATTGATAATGGTTAAATATGAATAACTTTAACAGTGCTAAGATTGGTCTTCCATTGTCGAGGACACGCTTTCTGTTAAGGTCTATCTAACCTAACTACTTTTGTTTTCTTTATTTAATAATATACAAAAGGTGAGAAAGGCACCGGGTGAAAGGAAATAAAATTACTAAGAAGCGGAAATGAATATTTCTCAAAGATTTAGTAACCATTGAACATATAATAACTTAGCTATTTTATTGCTGCATGAATTTTTTTGAGTACCTGTAGTTTGTTTCTGTACGTCTGTACAAGTCAAATAACTAGAAAAAGTAGAATGTCCTAAGATCTACAACAATGATAAACTACCAGCAACAAGAAGTGAATATTCTAAGATTTATTACTAAGCATATACAGAGCCAACAATTTCAATATCACTAAGATTCGTGGCTAAATATGCAACTAGCAGTGTATGAGTGAGAAGAATTATTTCATTTGTTCATAATTATGTTGTACACAGGATTGCCACTTGTTTGATTGGTCAAGCCAAAATCGAGCCCACATTTGAAAGACCGTTCTCACATTATTTCAGATTAGGTTAGGCTTCGAACTGAAAATTTTGTGTTTATCAGCTGATTTTCAAAGTTGCGGCCAATTACTTTATCTGTTGAAGCCTATTGAGGAGAACATGAAGGCAGTGTTGTACTCTCGACTCGAGAACATTCTGAACTATGTTACGCAAAGCTTGTGACATGGTTAGGGATGAGGCGTCAGGCTTCTGTTTACAGTCGATGACCGATAACAAAATACTGTTAGCAAGCTTCAAGTATGAAGTGGTTCTGCTTAAACAGAAGCGCATGAATTTTAACACTCAAAAATACAGCATCGAGGCCGATATAGGCTCACTAGTCGGCGGCAACTTCAACATTACCGTGTTAAGTCCCCTGAAGAATAGCAGATGTGACACTGTGATCGTATAGCCTCAATAATTGTATTATGAGTTTACTGGTAAATTGGGTAACGTCTGCAATTATTAAATTGTCCATCACCATAACACTAACATACCCAGTGTAGAAAATATGTGTAAGTTTAGGAGAGGTTAGGTTAGATAGCTGGCTTCTTTCTCAGTTCATCGACAAAATCATTAGTACAAAACAGACATTTGTTATTTAACAGTCCATATATATATATATATATATATATATATATATATATATATATATATATATATATATATATATATATATATATATAGTTCTGTATCTTTGCACTATCATATGTAGAGGATATGTTGTGAAAACTGGAATGAATATACCTTGTCCTTATCGAGGTCCTCATTAACATGGGCGAGGCTCAGTTCCTACTGTCAGCCATCCAGTTAACAGCCAGACCCAAAAATGATTAAGGTGAACGGCGTTTATTAGACTGAGAAGGAACTTGTAAATGATACTAGTCAGTGTTAAGTTTATATAGTTATTCTCAGGACACTCATTTGTACTTCTTCAATCTGGCGTCCCCAAAGGCAAAACAAAAAATTAAATATATTTAATGCCGTTTTATAAAAAATGTATATTTTCTCAATAGAGCTAATGTTATGAATTATGATTTTGACCACAGTTTCATCAAGGCTAAATTTTAAATCCTTGAGTGAAGCGTTCTGAGAATTATTATTGTATTCATAAAGAGGGAATTAACTGCTGCATGGAATGGTTTTGTACTCTTATTAAGGATAGTTCTGGATTATGGGAGGGCGGTTAGGCTATAAGCAGAGTGTAGCGTTTTCAAACATTGGAACTGAGCAATTCATTTTTAGAAATACTCTTAGAAGACAGGAAGTGAGTGAAGCTTTATTAGAAGGACATATATTTCCATCATAATAAGTAAAGAATTATATTACAAATATATTAAGTGAAGCATTATTAGAAAACACTTTGAACCTAGGAAGCAAGAGAAGCATTCATTACCAGAAGGACTCGTCAACCAAGAAGTGCCCATCACAAAACATACAGGAAACTGATGATTTTTTGTATAATTTAATACAGTACTTGTAAAAGATAATTTTAAGCACTGAATAAATTTATCCTTAATTGCCATTAATTAAACGTTAGCTTCAAAATCTTAACATCAATAGTTTGCCTGTTTATTTGTACTAGTTATTATACAAAGAAAACTAAAAACGGTAAAGACCTGAGCAGGAAATGTATTACAGAATAATTTAAATGCCAAATTCACCGTTGAAAATCATTGCCATTATAATGAGTGTGGGTTTGCTTGTAACACGACCTGTAAGCATCAAAATGATGAGAAAAGGCGTTTGTTGAAAACAATTCCAAGGCAATTAAGGCATTCCCTTACCATTTGTGATAACCATTTGGAACTTAAAGCCGCATCAGGTTACTACTGATTGATGTAATAAAGATGAGGTGAAAAACTGAACGGTTAAGTGCAAAATCAGTTAGGATTGCAAAATGACTTATTGGTTACCTTTACGTGAAGTTCTGCTGCTTCTGAAGAGTTACTAGTTTTTGCTTTCATATATCTACACAAACTTACACAAAGCGTTAATACCGACGATGAGTCACAATAACGAAGCTGAAGATATGATGATCATACTACACATCACAAAGTAAAGAAATGACGACGTTTCGGTCCGTCCTGGACCATCAAGTCGAGTAAGCGAGTTTCATTGACATCACGCCATTTTCATTTCATTGTCGTATATATAGGCACCTGACGATCACACAACACTGATCATGGGTGTGCGGGATGAATCTCAGGTTGTCAGTTTATAGCACTCTTAACTCTTGATTTTCATACTTATGCCACAACTTGTATATTTTCATACTTATGCCAAAACTTGTATATTGTACCACTCCCCATACAGACCTCTTGTCACAGCTTTTCCAATCATGTTCTGACATAGATCGACCCAAGGTAATAGTACTTTATATATAAAGTTTTACGTTCTCTCAACTGACATTATAATTCTCAATATTATTATTTCCTGTTTGAACTAATAATAATCCTCTGTGCATATTACCCAGAGGACCCCCCCCATGACCACGTCCATATTAAAAAATATTATATATATATATATATATATATATATATATATATATATATATATATATATATATATATATATGGGTACCACCTCTGGTGCAAGTGTAGGGACCAAAAGCCTCGGAGAAAAAATATGAAAGAAGAAATATATATATGTATATAAATACAGTATATATATATATAAACAACTGTGGACCCATTATACCCCCCCCCCCCTTATCTACTCTAGCTACGCCATTAACCCTTGCACATGTTTCCTGAATATATGTTTAAGCTCATCAGAATTTTTACTAACAAACTCCATACATACTAATTACATTATATAGGACTCATTTTCTTCATTTAGGCACAAATACGGAAATAATCACAAATTCTGCTCCATATACTTATTTTGTTCAGGTCTTCTTGAAGGGTATGGCAATTATCTAAGTTTTTTATCTTCCATATTATCTTAGCATCATCAGCTAACATGTTCATATAATTCTGTATTCCCACTGATAGATCTTTTATGTAGACAATGAACATTACCGGTGCAAGAACTGAACCCTGTGGTACGCCACTTATGACATTTCTTCAGTCCGATACCTTACCTCTGATTACTGCCCTCATTTTTCTATTTGTCATTTATGTTAGAAGCCTACCTGTCACCCCTCCAATATGTTCCAGTTTCCAGAACAATCTCTTATGTGGAACTCGGTCGAAAGCCTTTTTTAAGTCCAGATAAGTAGCAGTTCTAAACTGGCATTGGAACTCACTCTGCATTTGAAGCTTCACAATTTAGACTGGATACAGAGGTCAACATGAGCCTATGTACAAGTACAAGCAATAATACGTTGCACACAATCACCGCAAAATTGCAAATTCGCACATTTTTGCTTGTATATTTAGACGTGTCTTAATTGCAAGAATAGTAATAGTTAAGACAAGCATCGTGCATGCACGAATGAACAATGGCAATAACGGTGTTAACATTACCTTCAGTTTCGTAAATATTTTGGGGCGAGTTGGACTAGGCTACGTATCGAAGCCCTGTACGTCAATTAAGCAAGAATTAATACATCAATTATGGCTATTGTAATACCAGACTAACACCTCGCTAGTCTAGCGGGCAGGACTAAGCGCCTACGAAGGTAAAGCAATTATAAGGAGAAAGAGCCAAGCCACTACGCCTATAAGGAGCCTCCGAAGGAAGTAAGTATTGAATTTTGCTTCTAATATAATAAGTTTGCATCTATTTCGTATAATGCAACAATCATTCATCAACAAATCATGCAACATAAGATTATTTCCTCATAAAAACTAAAAAAAAAAAATAACTTACCTTTAGCGAGTGACGCTGGTCGACCCCGAGGGCAGCGTCACGTGACGACAGCTGTTTGGCACGCCAGTTCAGCCTCTACACACACCTAACACCCTTACCACTTATCACATGTCCTCTAAGTCATACTCACGAGTCGCATCGCTCACAATTAGCCTCAGACTAACGTCAATTTTCAGTTAATTAGCCTTAAGTATGGTCCCCCAGGCGCCACGAGACACACACACACAAGAGAGACGTGTTGACATGTGACGTCACTGAGGCGTCTCCCGCCCGGCCCTGCCCACCCCCGTGACGTCATCTATGGTAACTTAATTCCGGGTTCTAATAACCATTTGTTCCTTACGTTCGTCTTGCTTTATGGCTTTATAATGAATTCGCTAGGATATACTGAAGCAAATACTGCTTATTTAGTGATTATAGTTATTGTAATGTGATAGTATTAACATTTAATACTGATAATATTGCCTGATGCGGCGACCTGTTTATTTTTGTTATTTAGGAAATTGTCGGTTTCGTCTTTTCATATTTTATATTTAAAAGTGTATTATGAATTTTATATTTCATTTATCATTGCGAAAATTATATTAAATGAGGTGCTATGTTTAACACTGTTATTTGCTGCGTATCGTCATTGATAGTTAAATTAGCTAATATGCAATAAAAAAAATTGTTCCAGTATTGTCATTACTCCTGAATTTCAGGTCCCCGATGACCTTAGAAAAGGTCACAAGTGGTCACTTGAAACGATATGTTATAGCTCAACTTGTTTGAATGCAGCAGTTCATGTGTATATGCTCGCTCGATAGATGCTATAAGTACTTTATAATTTTTAGATGACAGATTGGCAATTCTGGAAATTAAACCAGTGACTGCGAGGGGATGTCTACACTCTTATAAATGCTGATTTGCTTAAGCATAACCGTATAAACTCTAGCAACCCAACTCACCTATCTAGACCAAAGTAGGAAAACATCACTATTTTAATGCTGGAATTCTTACTAAAACAACATTTTTAGCTGTTTTGTAGATTCCGTAAAAACATTTGAAGCATTAGGTTAGAAGACGGGTTCATTTGCTTCGATAAGTTACATTGGCATTGTTTAAAAGCGAAATACAGTCGGTATATTCATTACTTGTAACAATATATTTGAGCATATAATGATCCAAGTCGACAAGTCGTAAGAATGAGATAGGCTTTTATTTTCTGACCTTAGTCAAATATCCTAGTGGGTTTTCCCTAATGTCCTTCCGTACATTACTTTACCCAACTAGGCTACTTCTAATATATATATATATATATATATATATATATATATATATATATATATATATATATATATATATAATCCTTGCAACACTGCTGCAAGCATTCATCAACCTTTCCTTTGTACAAAATGTTCAAGGTGGTATTTTTGTTAACTGAAATTCTTTTCACATTTTGCTGATCTCATTTTATTCGTTTTTATTTTAATTTACAATTTTGAAATACTTTAAAAATGCTTCCATTTATTATAATTTTTGTCTAACAATTTATTGAATGCTAGTCGGGTTTACCTCCGTGTTTGTACAAATTATCTACAGTACTATCCTCAGATGTATCTTGCATTTTGTGTAGATTATGATATTATATAATGTTCAAAAAACAATATCATAGGTTATCTTCAATTCCCTTTAATGTTCCAACAGAATGACCTGTCAATTTGGGAAATTTCTTATGTTTACAACATCGACCTTTGGTATTCCCGTATGTCTATAAACGTTGTTCCACACACACATTACCAGTGAAGGGTGACAAGGTGTGTGGCCAGAATATGAAGCAAGTCTGAGACAGAGCTCAAAACATGTTGTATCTTATAGCTTTCTTTAGAATTTTTTTTTTAACTAAGATGTGGAACCTACGTGAGAGTGCAAGGTGACTGCACCAACAGCGTGGTTGATCAAGCCGATAACCCAGCTCTGAGACAGGGTTAACCCCTGAACCAACACTTGGTACGTTAGTTGACAATAATAGCTCTTATAACCGTCTGGAGTGCCAAGGCCTGGACCAGCAGCCTGGAGTGCCAAGGCCTGGACCAGCAACCAGGAGTGCCAAGGCCTGGACCAGCACCCTGGAGTGTCAAGGCCTGGACCAGCAGCCAGGAGTGCCAAGGCCTGGACCAGCACCCTGGAGTGCCAAGGCCTGGACCAGCAGCCTGGAGTGCCAAGGCCTGGACCAGCAACCTGGAGTGCCAAGGCCTGGACCAGCAGCCTGGAGTGCCAAGCCCTGGACCAGCACCCTGGAGTGCCAAGGCCTGGTCCAGCAGCCTGGAGTGCCAAGGCCTGGACCAGCAGCCTGGAGTGCCAAGGCCTGGACCAGCAGCCTGGAATGCCAAGGCCTGGACCAGCTGCCTGGAGTGCCAAGGCCTGGACCAGCAGCCTAGAGTGCCAAGGCCTGGACCAGCAGCCTAGAGTGCCAAGGCCTGGACCAGCAGCCTAGAGTGCCAAGCCTGGGGGTCTAGAGTCTAGACCAACCCTGCTAACCAATCGAGGCCGATGTTAACAAGTTCGCGGTAGCGTCCAGTTTTAGGTCTTTTGAATTCCCAATATACCGCCCAAACTTGGACGAAGGTGTTCATACCGTCCAAATTGTTGACGAGGTAAGACAATGAATTGCTGTAATAATCCAGCTCACTACGTGTAATAAAACATGTCTCATACTAGCGGCATTTCTGTTACTATCAAGTGCGATATGTTTAATCAAATATTTTATGCCATCTCCTTAGCCTACTTTTTAAATCCATTGACAGGAGGTTATAAGAAAATATTCATGGTTATTATTTTGTTTTAACTCGTTTTATCGAGCTTAAAATATAGTAGCTAGTGAATACATTAAACCTTCAGACAATATTAAATCGCTGAATTTTAAGTTAGATTCAAGTCAGAGCAAAGTCTGTGAATAAAAACGTAAAGTTTCTCTACAAAGCTTCTTATCGATACAAGATATTTTCAAGTTTTTGAAGGACACCTATATATTTATATGGCTTAATTTGAAGGACTTTCAGGAAGGTCACTGGGTGTACAGTTACCAGGTGAAATGTTCTAAAATTTTAAGAATTAGTGGATATGTGGGCCTGCGGGCTTTTCCAAGCACAGCATATGGGACCAAGCTCTCACATATCAAGCCTGACCTCAGGCCGGGCTTGGGGAGTAGAAAAACTCCCAAAACCCCATCCAGGTACACTCCAGGCACAAACAAAAATCATATTTCATAAGGTGTATAAATTATAATATGTTTACCTAATATATTTTGCACTTCAAGTATGTTTCATAGTCCATTATTTTATCTATTGTCTCGCCCGAATCTGTGGTAAGAGTTTCTCAATTACAATGCCAGTGGGGCCTTCGTCTTTATTCAAACCAAGTCAGTATAACAGGCTTGGGGTAGTTAAGTTTTAGGATTGACTGCTAGGATGCAGTCTTGGGCTTTCAACTCTTCGTACTCTCTGTATACACTAAAAGCAAACAGTTCAAGCATAAATCAAACTCTATACATACACTAATACATGGAACTCTCGTCACCGCCCTTGTGGATTTGTTCACAAGTAGTGGGTATAGCAGACCAAGTTGTAGAGAGAAGGAAGAGACAGGGAGAAAGTTTCAGGGTTTGGTTCAGTTGTAACATAAAGGTTGTAATTTGCATAACTTCGTGTTGATTACATAGCACGGTTCTTGTTATAGTCTTGCCCTTTTAATAGAGAAAGCCTCTATAAAGTGAAACGAAGATTTAAGATGGGAATAAAGATGAATAAAGAGCGACTGCTGAATCAAGAATAATTGGGGTGAATTCAGTATGATAAAGAAGAATCTATAATTGCCTAAATTTCGTCTATAAAGACTTGTTATCGGCCGATGGCCTCATCTTCTTTTTTTAATTTCAAGTATTAAAACAATACATAATTGATAACATATATGTATTATAGGGACTAAATCTGGTAGCTCTTCTCTGAAACAGTTTTCATAAATTTGAGTAGTGAACTAAAAAGGGTTCCACAAAATAAATTGTGTAAATTAACAAAGTCTGCAGCAAAAACGTATGATTAATTACTCACATAAAATCGTTCACTATAGAGCCCTGGAAGTCCTGTTAATACACGCAGCTCCTTGATCTTAGTCCTTCAGAACTCTTGCCCTAAAAGTCGATATCCTCTGCCAATGGTGTTATGGCTATAGCTATAAAACCTTCATTGTGGGTATTTTAATGATAAATCAAATTGAACGGTGTTTCATAACGGCATACCTTATGTTTTAATATATGTAATGCTCCTAAAGAGATAATTTTGTTATTGTATTCAAAACGTTCTTATTCGCACTTATTTATGGCAGGTATTAATGCGAATTAATGATAAGTAAGACTGAGTCACGTCACATCTTCAGTACAACTCACCAATGCCCATATTGATTTATCCTCCTGATCTGTCTTGTATATATATATATATATATATATATATATATATATATATATATATATATATATATATATATATATATATATATATATATATATATATATATATATATATATATATAGAAAGAGGTCAGTAATCGCTGATCTATTACTATAATTGCATGACTATAAGACTAAGCATTTTACATGTATTTCTTATTTCCCTTTTGAAATGTTATTGTCAGGCAAGCTTTCATGCATGTTATATGGACAAGCTTTAAAGCATGTTATGAGTAAGTTTTCAAAAATGTTATATGAGCAAGTTTTCAAGCACGTTATACGGCCAAACTTTCAAGAAGATTAATCACATTTATATGCTCATTATATAACTGAAAACTGACATAAGAAAGCTCTCGTAACCTTTACTAAATTATTACTAAATAATCAACAAATTTCCTTACAGTTTGTCTGTTTACCCGTGTGTTCCACTAGGCTATTTTATTTAAGAAACACTTGTGTCAATGCGTTCTGTAACCGACACATCTTTAGCAAAGAATCAACGACTTTAAAGTACAATTCATTCACACCTACACTCTTGCTCTGGTAGGATATAAATTGCAATTGGTGCACAGTTATGCTTCCTCCCTCCTGATTCACACACTGCTTTCCAGACCCATTGCGACCCTTCTGAATGCCAGCCTCACCCTAGTAGGCAGGGCGAGGCCCCTCACCCACAATAATAAGCGCCCTCCTGTTCTCACTTCAGGGTCAAGGTGAGGACGGTCTTGGCTCATTGTAGGGCACTGACATCTGGGTCAACAGTCATGGTGCTGGGGCAATGTTGATGAATTGAAATGGGCGAGGCAGGATCTAGTATACCATTTGGGGTTTATGGCTCATGCTCGGTGATGATATGGAAAATTTGCTTACTGAGAATTTTATAAAATATATGTAAATGTAATAATTTCCCCTGTAAATTAATGTAAATATAATCTCTAAAACTGTAAATAATTTAAAGAAAAATAAGTATAACATTTAAGGGTTTAAAGTTCATGTTCTGTGATAATATGAAACACTTGTTTACTGAGAATTATACTACTGTATATGAAATGTACCATTGCCTTGTAAAATTAATGTATATATGATTTATATTGTATATTATTAAATAAAGATAAATAAAATGGCATTTCTCTCTTTTCAATGGATAAATACATCGTGGGATGAGCCCACCTTCTCAACGTATATATATATATATTGAGAGTTTACTTTATTTCTAAAACTATAGTCATGACTTAGGCACATTAGCTGGTTGGTGAGTATGCTATATTATGGTAAACTAATAACCCTCCCGCGGTTGACAGTCCTTAAGTCTAACACCAAGTTGTTCAATTTTTAATAATATAAGAAGAGGCTAAGGTTACAGGGTACTTTTGATAAGTTGTCTTTTGTTGTAACTATAATTTTGGGACATAACTTCTTTGACAGCCAAAGCTAAATCTATGTACAGTACTTACGTTTGTAGCTTCAAATAAGCACATTTGTTATTATATTTTGAGCCATTAGAAAGTCTCAGAAAATTAACATTACTTTTCCTTAAATATGTAAGTATATTTAGTTAAGGCTTATTTGTAATATTCCTATTTGTACTGATTGAACCTGTCTTTATAGATTGTTTTAACGTAAAGTGGCAGCAAACATTATTAATTGACCACATGAAATATAAAAATATTTGTTAGAATTGTTTCAACATAACACTACGGCATATATAATCATAGTATTGTTTTATTGATTTATAAAAACGTCGCAAAGCGTAATGAGTTTCGCGAAATTTTCCAACCGAAAATAAAGATATTTCAAACAGGACATTGCACAGCCTAATAATAAATGTTGCGATACATTTTATAACTTTTCGTACAATGCGATATTTGTTTGGTAGCCATACAAGAATTTATTGTATTATATATTTTCCTAACCATCCAACGCATTGCCTTCGGTATTACGCAGTTTATGTACATAAGGAGGCAGTGTACTATGTAATATGACACAATACAACACTGATGATTGCTATATTATATTCACTTGGACTGGTGGATAAAGCGGCGGCTTCGCTTCGTGCTGGGGCGATGTTCGATCCCCGATGGTGCAAATGGCTGGGCAGTGTTCCTTCTCTCTGTCTTCATATCCCAGCTCCTGTCTTCGTATCCCTTCCAAGTGCTATATAGTCACGCTGGCTTAGCGCTTCTCGTAATTACCAATATATATCAAGATTTTCAATAAATATTAGCAATCAATAATTGATATTTGTTTATAGAAAACAACACATAATGTACTTTGTTGACTAATGATTTATGTCTACATTACCAACAACTTTCTTTATAGTATTTTTCTTCATAAAACTGAAGCTTCGTTTGCGTCACTTACCAACACTTTATAAATATATTTAATTATAGTATTTTCCCCTTGTAAATTGATGTAAATATGATATTTATATTGTATATTATTTAATAAAGAAAAAAAATAAGAACTTGGCAACAGTGAACTTTAAGATCACAGTATATCATATATGCGGATCCAACTATAAAATAATTTTGCCTTATATCAAGATTTAAAATTTGTCTGCATTTGATTATAAGTATGAATCATCAGAAAAATTCCAATCATTACATATTGACAGTTTTGTTAAAGGAATTCTGTTGGATTTTCTATGAAGGCATTTGATTCAGTGTATAAAAAGTCACAGAGAAACTTATAGCCTATAGTCTAAATTCGGTATAAAAAGGTAAATATATATTAATAATTTGTATTTATCCTCATTTAATTTGTCGTATATTAGAATAATGAGTTTCATCATAAGCATTTTCTCTTTTTTTATATATTTTTTTAACGAAAAGGAGCATTTATACGATTATAAAAAAATTTGCGTTTGATTATAGTGAGCTTAATAAATCATTGTTTTCTATGTTCATGAATATTCTTCAGTCCTTGACTGTAGTCAATACAGTAAATATAATATATCCATATTTACATTTGTTTTAATATTAATACTTTCAAATAATGAATACCTGACATACCTATTGGCAGTTAAGAACGTCCTCATGAATTATAATAAACAGAAAACTCTTCCCTAGGAACAATTATATATTGTTATAATAAATTGTGATTTTGTTTATAGCTAGTTGTGAGCTGGTGGTTAGTGTCCGAGGGTCACTGTTGAAGATAATATTAACCAACAAGTTCTCAATATGTTAAATGGTTACCAGTCATATATGCTGGACACGGCAGCTACCACCACCACCAGTCATATATGCTGGACACGGCAGCTACACCACCACCTCCAGTCATATATGCTGGACACGGCAGCTACCACCACCACCAGTCATATATGCTGGACACGGCAGACACCACCACCACCAGTCATATATGCTGGACACGGCAGACACCACCACCACCAGTCATATATGCTGGACACGGCAGCTACCACCACCACCAGTCATATATGCTGGACACGGCAGACACCACCACCACCAGTCATATATGCTGGACACGGCAGCTACCACCACCACCAGTCATATATGCTGGACACGGCAGCTACCACCACCAGTCATATATGCTGGACACGACAGCTACCACCACCAGTCATATATGCTGGACACGGCAGCTACCACCACCAATCATATATGCTGAACACGCCAGCCACCACCACCAGTCATATATGCTGAACACGCCAGCCACCACCACCAGTCATATATGCTGGACACGGCAGCTACCACCACCACCAGTCATATATGCTGAACACGCCAGCCACCACCACCACCAGCCCGGGTCCTGCACGACATTCGCCGCTCTGAGAGCCAGCCCGACACCTCGCAGCTGACCATACTAGGTCCATCATAGCCACTTAGGGCTCCTCTGACACTTCACCCTTGACGGATGTCATTCCCCCGCTGTCTCCACTCTATCAGGCTCACTTACTCTCATGAAATACCGTCAGCTCTAACAACAGCCTCTGTGGAAAAAAATGACGGGTACATGGGCTCAGAGAGCGGACGCCTCCATTAATATGATTATCAGAGTGATCGGGATTTATAAGTTCTCATTGGATGTACCCAACTCTGTGCTATATAAGCAATTCGCTAATGAATGATTAAAAACATTCGCTAATACATGTGGCTCTCTAATAAAAATGATAATATCATATATATTATATATATATTTATATATATATATATATATATATATATTATATGTCTCATTGAATATGGCCGCATATTCTGTATTTACTATCTTCTGATTTAGGGCTTCTATCCCTCTAACTATTTCTTAGCATCAGGGCTTAGCTGAAATAGGAGTTCTCCAAAACTCATTTCGTAATTTCCGGGTGAAGAAAAGATGTGAATTACTATTACTCATATATTAATACATCTTCATAAGGCATTCCTTCTGAAGATGTATTTATATACGAACGTACTTAAGGAAATTCGTTTCAATTCTTCCTCCGTGGACTGACACTGTCACATTTTTCATCACGTGTTAATTTTCGTGATTTACACACACACACACACATAAATTATATTATATATATATATATATATATATATATATATATATATATATATATATATATATATATATAATATATATATATATATATGTCGTACCTAGTAGCCAGAACGCACTTCTCAGCCTACTATGCAAGGCCCGATTTGCCTAATAAGCCAAGTTTTCATGAATTAATATATTTTCACTAATTTTTTTCTTATGAAATGATAAAGCTACCCATTCATTATGTATGAGGTCAATTTTTTTTATTGGAGTTAAAATTAACGTAGATATATGACCGAACCTAACCAACCCTACCTAACCTAACCTAATCTATCTTTATAGGTTAGGTTAGGTTAGGTAGCCGAAAAGTTAAGTTAGGTTAGGTAGTCGAAAAACAATTAATTCATGAAAACTTGGCTTATTAGGCAAATCGGGCCTTGCATAGTAGGCTGAGAAGTGCGTTCTGGCTACTAGGTACGACATATATATATATATATATATATATATATATTATATATATATATATATATATAAATATATATATTATGTATAATAAGCGCTTTCGTAACATTTCAGAGGCAGATCGAGACTGAGCTAATTACCAGCTAATGGCTGAGCTAATTACTATTACCATGAAAATTTCACATGGAGATATTTTACATGAGGATATTATTGTATTATGAAGCAAATCGTAAATGTTCACAGCCTGGTATTTCTCTCTATTACCGGTTCATCAGTATTTTGAATTATTATCCTCATCTCATTCCTCTTTGTTTTTGTATGTTGTACATAAGAAGTAATGTTTTTCGTGTTACCATATCTTATGTCTCAAGCTTTATGGCTCTGAGTTTCTTAAAACTTACATCTGAAGTTCTGAGTTTCTTATTAACATGTCAGCAATTACGTAAAGACTAGATATTTTTATGTGCTTATTTATGAAATATATTCTTGTCGATCCAACGATATATTCGACATTTATTGCTGTTTTAATGAACTGGGAACTAATATAAAGTTTTACATTTATTGATTAATCTCGGATTTTAAAACACAGTTTAGTATTAAAACACTTTATTTAATAAATATGAAATACAAAATCTCACCTTATCAAGGGAAACATTAAGGCTTCACATCCTGAGAAGCATTCAATATACAGTCTGCACCACCATCATACACTTATCATTACTATAGAAGATAATTACTAGAGTTCTCAAAAACTAGAGTTCCTCCTCTAGTTTTTGGGCTATATACTTAAAAATGACAAATGTTAATTCACACTTTAATAAACATAACACTATATGAATCACAATAAATTGGAGAATAGAAATACGCGAACCTTTACATTGATATATTGTTAAATATGTTTAATGTAGGTAGACTCTAGAGAAAGGCAAATTCATCTCTATTTATCCATAGTTCAACTATTTAGTTGAATTCAAAATCAACTATTTATCCATAGTTCTGCCTACTTAATAACTGTTTTAAGGGCTAATGATAACTGACATTTTAAAACAAAATATTTATCTTATTTAACAAGGTTTCTGCACAAAACGCAAAACAAAACATGCCACACCCTAAGGCTGAGTTATGGTGAAATATATTCCTGTTATATTACGTATATTAATAAGTAATAAAGATACATATGTTATGTGATACAAACAATTACAGTATATATAAATTTTTCCTGACTCATGTGAAAATACTACGTTCTCCACTGTTTCAATATTAATAACTAAAACTAACAAATTATATCTTGTTAATATTAACGATACAAAAGGAATATTGTATTACAGTTAATGCAAGTCTGAAATAATCATACATATTTACATAACGCTACTGACTGCAGTAGTGAAGGTATCTGAGAATTAATATAAACATTAATAATACCTAGCCATCATTTGACATATATTTGCAATCAATAAATATATAAAATTATATACAAATATTGCATCAAATTTGATAAAAACTGTGATACAAGTAAATAATACTATGAAGCATACAAGTAAATAATACTATGACGCATACAAGTAAATAATGCTGTGAAGCATACAAGTAAATAATACTGTGAAGCATACAAGTAAATAATACTATGAAGCATACAAGTAAATAATACTATGACGCATACAAGTAAATAATACTGTGAAGCATACAAGTAAATAATACTATGAAGCATACAAGTAAATAATACTGTGAAGCATACAAGTAAATAATACTATGAAGAATACAAGTAAATAATACTATGAAGCATACAAGTAAATAATACTATAAAGCATACAAGTAAATAATACTGTGAAGCATACAAGTAAATAATACTGTGAAGCATACAAGTAAATAATACTATGAAGCATACAAGTAAATAATACTGTGAAGCATACAAGTAAATAATACTATGAAGAATACAAGTAAATAATACTATGAAGCATACAAGTAAATAATACTATAAAGCATACAAGTAAATAATACTGTGAAGCATACAAGTAAATAATACTATGAAGCATACAAGTAAATAATACTGTGATGCATACAAGTAAATAATACTATGAAGCATACAATTTAAGCATTACAAATAACATAAACAATTGTATTTTTTAGGTATTTTGAATTTTAAAATGTACAAATTGTATACAATATATTTAACCATTGCTATAAACATATACTGTACATAATTTCCTTATAAATTTTAGTTTATAGATTGCACAGATACCTTGATAAAGTAAAATCTTTAGCAAAAACCTTTCTTCATATTCTTATATATTGATGATGAATTTCACACTATGATATTTTCCTTAATGTTGGGTGTTACTGGGGAGCGAGGGACGGGGTGGGTTGTTACTGGGTAGCGAGGGAGGGGTGGTGTTTACTGGTAGCGAGGGGAGGGGGTGGGGTACTGGGTAGCGAGGGAGGGGGGTGGGTGTTACTGGGTAGCGAGGGAGGGGGCGGAGTGTTACTGGTGTAGCGAGGGATGGGGGGTGGGTGTTACTGGGTAGCGAGGGAGGGAGTGGCTTGGTGTGTTACTGGGTAGCGAGGGAGGGGAGTGGGTGTTACTGGGTAGCGAGGGAGGGGGGTGGGTGTTACTGGGTAGCGAGGGAGGGGGTGGGTGTTACTGGGTAGCGAGGGAGGGGGTTGTGTTCACTGTGTAGCGAGGGAGGGGGGGGTGGTTTACTGGGTAGCGAGGAGGGGGGTGGGTGTTACTGGGTAGCGAGGGAGGGAGGGTGGTGTTACTGGGTAGCGAGGGAGGGGGCGGGGTGTTACTGGGTAGCGAGGGAGGGGGGGGTGGGTTTACTGGGTAGCGAGGAGGGGGTGGGTGTTACTGGGTAGCGAGGGAGGGCGGGGTGGGTGTTACTGGGTAGCGAGGGAGGGGTGTGGGTGTCTCGATGAGTAAGTTGGACGTGTAGGTAGCGATGAGGGAGGGGTGGGTGTTACTGGGGCGAGGGAGGGGGGGGTGTTACTGGGTAGCGAGGGAGGGGGGTGTTTACTGGGTAGCGAGGGAGGGGCGGGTGGTGTTACTGGGTAGGTGAGGGGGGGGGGGTGTTACTGGGTAGCGAGGGGGGGGCGGGTGTTACTGGGTAGCGAGGGAGGGCGGTGTGTTACTGGGTAGTGAGGGAGGGGGTGGGTTTTGTTATTTTTCTGTAGGAGGGGGGGGGTTGGGTGTTACTGGGTAGCGAGGGTGGGGTTGTGGGTGTTGATGGTAGGAGGGAGGGGCGTGGGTGTTACTGGGTAGTGAGGGAGGGGCGTGGGGTGTTACTGGTGTAGCGAGGGAGGGGGGGTGGGTGTTACTGGGTAGCGAGGGAGGGGCGTGGGTGTTAACTGGGTAGCGAGGGAGGGGGTGGGTGTTAACTGGGTAGCGAGGAGGGAGTATGAGGACGTGGGTAGATAGCGTGGGTTTAGCGTAGGGAGGGGCTGGGTGTTACTGGGTAAGGGAGGGGGTGGTGTTACTGGGTAGCGAGGGAGGGGGTGGGTGATTACTGGGTAGTGAGGGAGGGGGGTGGGTGTTACTGGGTAAGGGTGTGTACGTGTGAGGAGGGGGCGGGTGTTACTGGGTAGCGAGGGAGGGGCGTGGGTGTTACTGGGGAAGGGGGGGGTATGGTAGCGCAGGGAGGGGTGGGTAGTTACTGGGAGCGAGGAGGGGGTGGTGTACGGGTAGCGAGGGAGGGGCTGTGGGTGCTTACTGGGTGAAGTGATGGGAGGGTGGGTGTGTTACTGGGTAGCGATGGGGGAGGGTGTTACTGGGTAGCGAGGGAGGGGGTGTGGTTTACTGGGGTACGAGGGAGGGGGGGGGGGGAGTGTCCAAGGAACAGGACGAAGGGAGCGTTGCAGCTGACAGGAGTCCAGCTTCTGGTCGGGT
>WNGS01163947.1:6465028-6508869 GCA_020271785.1 Procambarus virginalis
AGTAGATACAGATAAATCACGATGTTAGTACTTAAGAGACTTCAATTTAAATTAATTTTCTTGCCTATGAAGCAAGAAAGGAGGACATGTGGACAGGTAGATTCGTAAACCCTAGCCTGGAGACATTAAACAAGCCATAAGAATGACATTAAACAAACCATGGAGAGGGATGCTCCACCCAGGGAGCCGGTCGGCCGAGCAGACAGCACGCTGGACATGTGATCCTGTGGTCCCGGGTTCGATCCCGGGCGCCGGAAAGAAACGATGGGCAGAGTTTATTTCACCCTATGCCTGTTACCTAGCAGTAAAATAGGTACAGTACCTGGGTGTTAGTCAGCTGTCACGGGCTGCTTCCTGGGGGTGGAGGCCTGGTCGAGGACCGGGCCGCGGGAACACTAAAGCCCCGAAATCATCTCAAGATAACCTCAAGATAACCCATGCTGGATTTGATATTTACCAGGAAAGAAGAAGAAATATTTGGCATTTGCTACCTTCCTCCTATGAGTAAGACCAACCATGTCCTTTTGGAAATCAAATATGTAATGCGCTATAATCTAAAAGATAATGGAGAAAGTGAAGCAGTTGAAAAACTTGATTTCAAGAGAGGACACTAGAGAACTCAGCAATTTCTTTAATGAATCTGATTGGAAAAAATTGTCGTTAGACAAGGAAGTAAATGATGCATGCCAAATTTTGTGAGATATATAACGAAGGTACAACAAGATTTTTACCCAAACAGAGATGCAGATCTAGAATACAATATTGATTCAGCAGAAAGTCAGAGAGGACCAGAGAACAAAAACACACATTTTTGTATTCAATATAGGAAGTATACTAGCAATACAAACAAGCAAGAAACAACTACACAATACTGAGAAGAGAGGTATAAAAAAAACTTTGAGAAAGGGAAAACGGACAAATGTAAAATAGAACCAGGCCTATTCCATAAATTCATTAAAAGCAAGTTGCATACAAAGGATAAATTACTGAGATTGAAAATGGGAAACAGATTCACAAAGAATGTATAGGAAGTGTGTGAAACACTAAATGAACCTTTCTAAAGTGTGTGGAACACTAAATGAACCGTTCTAAAGTGAGTGAAACACTAAATGAACCGTTCTAAAGTGAGTGAAACACTAAATGAACCGTTCTAAAGTGAGTGAAACACTAAATGAACCGTTCTAATGTGTGTGAAACACTAAATGAACCGTTCTAAAGTGTGTGAAACACTAAATGAACCGTTCTACAGTGTGTGAAACACTAAATGAACCTTTCTAAAGTGTGTGAAACACTACATGAACCGTTCTAAAGTGTGTGAAACACTAAATGAACCATTCTAAAGTGTCTGAAACACTAAATGAACCGTTCTAAAGTGTGTTTGTGGATACGAGGATTTCTGAGAACCAGACACAATACGTATAACAAACACCATAAAGTACACAGAAGAGTCGAGAGACGAATTAGAAAAAACTGCTCAAGTAGTTAGTAATAAACAAAGTAGTTGGCCCTGATGGATTCTCGCCTTGGGGTTCTTTGGGAATGTGCATCTGACTCCAGAATTCCACTATAATTGATTTTTCAGGCATCTTTACATACAGAAAACTACTCAAATGTATGTAAAGAGGAAATTCTAGTTCTATTCTATAAAAACAGCAGCATATTAAGGCCCTCTAAATTATAGACCTGTATAATTATAGACCTATATACTGACAGGTGTGGTAGTCTAATCACAATAAAACACTAAAACCAAATGGATAGACTACCTGGAAAGAAATTATATAACAACAGACAGTCAGTATGGCTTTTGAACGAGGAAGATCCTGTGTATCTATTTAGTTTTTATGAAAGAGCCACAGAGATATTACAAGAAAGAGATGGTTGGGTTGATTATTTATCTGAACTTAAAAAAGGCTTTTCATAGTCCCACACAAACGAACATTTTGGAAGCTGAAACATACTGGAAGGGTGACAGGCAGACCTCTAACATGGATACAAAATTTCTAACAGAAAAATGAGAACAGTAATCAGAGGCAAAGTATCAGACTGGAGAAATGTTACTAGCAGAGTACCACAAGGTTCAGTTCTAGAACCAGTTTATATAAGCAATGGTCACTGTTTATATAAATTTACCAGAGACAATACAGAATTATGTCAACACGTTTGCTGATGATGCTAAGCTACTTGTGAAAGAAAGAAATTATCAGGAGGACCTACAAAGGAATATATAAGACTTAGGCGACTGTCATGGCCTTCAAGATGATCTGGAGAAGATAAGTGAAAGGAGAAAAAATTATGTGAATAAATGCTACCGTATGGAATGTGGAATAGGAGAAAATAGGCCATATACAACCTACAAATTATATGGAAAATCTTTGAAGAACTCTGATAAAGAAAGAGCTAGGGGTTCTTGATAAAACCTGAGGACCACAAAAAGAAAATGTGCGAGGAGCCTACTCTACGCTTTACAACTTTAAAATCTCTATTAAATTAAGCATGGATAGCGAAATATTAATTAAATTTGTTATGACATTTGTGAGACCAAAATTGGACTACGCACCTGTTTTATGGTGATCATATCTCAAGAATCACACCAACAAACTGGAAAAGGTGCAAAGATAAGCTACAAAATGTCTACCTGAACTGAAAGACAAGAGCTATAAGGTGAAGCTATAAGTGTTAAATATACCCAAAACTAAAAAAATATAAGAAAAAGCTAGGCGAAACAATTACTACATTCAAAACCGTAACAATAATCAACACACTTGACAAAACAGAATTCTTGAAATATGCTACTTCAAGAACAAGAGGTCATAGACTCAAGCTCAGAAAAAAGCTGCCGAAAAAAACATTAAAAAGATCACTTTCACAAACAAGAGTGGTAGACGGTTGGTACAAGTTAGGCGAGAAGGTGGTGTGAGGCCAAAACCGTCAGTAGTTTCAAAGCGTTATATGACAAAGAGTGCTGGGAAGACGGGACACCACGAGCGTAGCTATCATCCTGTAACTACACTAGGTAATTACACCTACACTATTCCAAAGTATAAAGAATTCACTGCTGCATGATACTACACAGAAACTGAAAGAACCTATCATGGAGATCATGATGAACATTGGGACAACTTTCCTGGGTGTAGTTACTAATGAACAACTAAATAACAACATAAATAACTATATTATAAGCACATCTATTCAAAATGTTTTCTAGATTTATATAAACTATAACAAATCTATAATGTACTCTTGAATTAGACATATCTACTCCTCACTTGTGTTTGTAACTTCTATATATTTCCATCCCTATGTATAAGGTAGAGAGGAAGGGGGGGGGTGTGGAGGGGGTGTTACTGGGTAGCGAGGGAGGGGGGTGGTGTTACTGGGTAGCGAGGGAGGGGGGGTGGGTGTTACTGGGTAGCGAGGGAGGGGGGTGGGTGTTACTGGGTAGCGAGGGAGGGGGGTGGGTGTTACTGGGTAGCGAGGGAGGGGGTGTTACTGGGTAGCGAGGGGGGGGGTGGTGTTACTGGGTAGCGAGGGAGGGGGGGGGTGTTACTGGGTAGCGAGGGAGGGTGGTGGGTGTTACTGGGTAGCGAGGGAGGGGGGGGNCGTGTAACATAGCGGTGCTGAGCAGTGCCGTGTAACATAGCGGTGCTGAGCAGTGTCGTGTAACATAGCGGTGCTGAGCAGTGTCGTGTAACATAGCGGTGCTGAGCAGTGTCGTGTAACATAGTGGTGCTGAGCAGTGTCGTGTAACATAGCGGTGCTGAGCAGTGTCGTGTAACATAGCGGTGCTGAGCAGTGTCGTGTAATATAGCGGTGCTGAGCAGTGTCGTGTAACATAGCGGTGCTGAGCATTGGCAAGTAAAGCTGCCATATGACTAAAATATTAAGCCATGTCTGGGCTGCCCAAGCATGGCGTAAAGTTTCAGTTCCTGGCACTGGTTTGGTGCCTCTGAAATCCTTCTTTATTGTGGCTGGCTTGTGGCTCAGTCGACAGTCTCTCATGCTGGAGGTCGCGTGTTCGAGCCTCCTATTGCCCTGAAGGCCAGATTCACGAAGCAGTTACGCAAGGACTTACGAACGTGTAATCTTTCCTCAATCTTTGACGGCTTTGGTTACATTTATTAAACAGTTTACAAGCATGAAAACTTGCCAGTCAACGGTTGTTATTGTTATAAACAGCCTCTGGTGCTTCGGAGCTCATTAACTGTTTAATAACTGTAAACAAAGCCGCCAAAGATTGAGAAAGATATACAGGTTCGTAAGTGCTTGTGTAACTGCTTCGTGAATCTGGCTCCTGGTGAATTAATTGGTACTATCCAGGGTATTGAGCCAAAGTCCAGTAGACAGTCAGGGGAGCCAAGGTACAGTAGACAGTCAGGAGAGCCAAGGTCCAGTAGACAGTCAGAAGAGCCAAGGTCCAGTAGACAGTCAGAAGAGCCAAGGTCCAGTAGACAGTCAGAAGAGCCAAGGTCCAGTAGACAGTCAGGAGAACCAAGGTACAGTAGACAGTCAGGTGAGCCAAGGTACAGTAGACAGTCAGAAGAGCCAAGGTACAGTAGACAGTCAGGAGAGCCAAGGTCCAGTAGACAGTCAGAAGAGCCAAGGTCCAGTAGACAGTCAGAAGAGCCAAGGTCCAGTAGACAGTCAGAAGAGCCAAGGTCCAGTAGACAGTCAGGAGACCAAGGTACAGTAGACAGTCAGGTGAGCCAAGGTACAGTAGACAGTCAGAAGAGCCAAGGTACAGTAGACAGTCAGAAGAACCAAGGTACAGCAGACAGTCAGGTGAGCCAAGGTACAGTAGACAGTCAGAAGAGCCAAGGTTAAGTAGACAGTCAGAGAGTCAAGGTCCAGTAGACAGTCAGAAGAGCCAAGGTACAGTAGACAGTCAGAAGAGCCAAGGTACAGTAGACAGTCAGAAGAACCAAGGTACAGTAGACAGTCAGGTGAGCCAAGGTACAGTAGACAGTCAGAAGAGCCAAGGTACAGTAGACAGTCAGAA
This sequence comes from Procambarus virginalis, assembly GCA_020271785.1. Lineage (NCBI taxonomy): Eukaryota > Metazoa > Arthropoda > Malacostraca > Decapoda > Cambaridae > Procambarus > Procambarus virginalis. The sequence goes on from WNGS01163947.1 coordinate 6,470,025, forward strand.
GAGCCAAGGTCCAGTAGACAGTCAGAAGAGCCAAGGACCAGTAGACAGTCAGAAGAGCCAAGGTCCAGTAGACAGTCAGAAGAGCCAAGGACCAGTAGACAGTCAGGAGAGCCAAGGTACAGTAGACAGTCAAAAGAGCCAAGGTACAGTAGACAGTCATGAGAGCCAAGGTCCAGTAGACAGTCATGAGAGCCAAGGTCCAGTAGACAGTCAGGAGAGCCAAGGTACAGTAGACAGTCAGAAGAACCAAGGTCCAATAGACAGTCAGAAGAACCAAGGTCCAGTAGACAGTCAGAAAAACCAAGGTTCAGTAGACAGTCAGAAGAACCAAGGTTCAGTAGACAGTCAGAAGAACCAAGGTCCAGTAGACAGTCAGAAGAACCAAGGTCCAGTAGACAGTCAGAAGAACCAAGGTCCAGTAGACAGTCAGAAGAACCAAGGTTCAGTAGACAGTCAGAAGAACCAAGGTCCAGTAGACAGTCAGAAGAGTCAAGGTCCAGTACACAGTCAGAAGAGTCAAGGTACAGTAGACAGTCATGAGAGCCAAGGTACAGTAGACAGTTAGAAGAGCCAAGGTACAGTAGACAGTCAGAAGAACCAAGGTACAGTAGACAGTCAGAAGAGCCAAGGTCAGTAGACAGTCAGGAGAGCCAAGGTCAAGTAGACAGTCAGAAGAGCCAAGGTTCAGAAGATCGACTTTAATCCACGCCAAGTGTGTTGTGAAGATGTAGTCAAGACATGAGCCCAATCGTCCAGGCTCCCCGAGGCCTGGGGTACGATACTTGTAGAGTAGATTATGTTTCAAAAACTAACTTGAAATGTTCCTTAGCGCAACGCGTTCTCTCTCACTTCATACGTCTCATTTTTTTACGGAATCGCTCCATCAGTTGAAATTCCGACGTATTAGTAGACTTTTAAGCACCACGAGAAAATCAGTAGGAGCCGAGACGAGGATTCGAAGCATCGTGATAGTGACGTTTTTTGTGCGAAGGTCTCGATAGGTTAGGTAGGTTGCTTAGGTTTGTACGTTTCTGGTTAGGCAACACCGTTGTATTTTGTACGGAGTGGCTGCTTAGTAAATAGGTAAAACCGTCCAACATTGTTTTTAAAGAGTCACCGCCCCACCCCACTCCCCAGCCTCGAGTCAGCCCAGGAGATGTTTCATCAACTACACCTGTGTCCATATATATATCAATTACAGATTTTCTTATTTATAATCTATGATACACACACATCGCGGACCTTTTCAGGTGCTACAGTGGTTTGCAAAATATGCAGTACAACCCATTTAGGTCTTGCAACACCCGTTAGGAAAAGATATAACTTAATATTGATTAGTTTCATACTTTCACGTACCCTTAAAATATACCAAGAAAGGTTAAAAAGTCACTATGTGTGACCTCGATATACTTCAAGGTGTTCTAATTACTCCTAAACTGGAAGTGGCCTAAATTAGTGTGTTGAAAAGGCATAATACCCTCAAGATTTGTAGCGTTCTGTAGCCTTGGAAGTTAAGATCGTACACAATGGTGCTAACTTAACCTTATCAACTTTTGTGAAGGTCTGATGATTTACACTATTTTTTGTTTTTTTGGGTAGTAAGTTTTGTTTTCTAATTGCTGTTGTTTCCAAAGTAAAGTAAATGGTTATTTTGCTCCTCTAACCTTGCTTTACCTTTACCTCAGACAGCTCAAGGAAGACGTCTTGAAGAAGCTTGAAGGCTGCAGACTTACAAAACAATGTGTCACAACTCAAGATGAGGAGGCGGCAGTCTTCCCGTACCTCCAACCCATCTTCTCCAAGCTGTCTAAGCCAAAAACAAAGATCGACGCAAAGCTTGAGGGGGAATGCTAGCCATTCTCTATACATTCTAGACATAAGCCATCAGAAGACAACACTACCCAGGAACAAAGACTGTATTAGAGTGAGTAAAGACTTCCTAGTTTGATCCCTTGTCACAATGTTCTGCCCCTTAACTGTTGCTACTCTTACCAGATATCGTCTTCAGATATCGTCTAGCGTCATTCCTCGAGGGAGCCCGAGGTTTGCACCACATCTTGTAAGCTTTGCTGAACCCTAACCTATTAGCATAGATCAATTATTGTGTTCAACACGCCTCTGAATTACCAATGACAACCGGTTATTACAATCATCTTCTTTCAACTTGCTATGATTATAAATGACCACGATGAAAATTAATTATGTTTCAAGTTAAATATAAAACTTTTAAGGCCTTAAGACCTTATGAAAACCGGTCTTCCTCAAGCACTAGACCTTGGCCTGACGATGTTCCCTTATAACTGTGTACGAGATGCATTAATCACACAACTATAAACCCATATAGTTAATGGATTTGTAACTAACTTAATCAAATGGTCAGCAATATGTGCAACAATGAACTGATTCCCAAGACAACACTTTTTATTTCGGGCGAAGACCAAAGGATGTTCTAAGCTGCCACCGGCCATTTTGTTGACCTGACGCCAGAGTCTTCAGGCTGGCGAAGAACAGCCTGCCCTGTTCAAACAAGTTTTGTTCATCACATTCGATCTGATGTAGGTTTGTTACTCGCCATAAACTCCGGCTAGAGTCTGGAGTAACAACACACTGCATACTCATCACAACTGTGCTGAGTATGCAATGACCTGAGTATGCAATGGTCGACCAGGAATGTATAATATTCGTAACAGGAAATGCGAGTTAGTTGTGCTCAAAAATCAAGGGTAGCTTCCAGTTGGTTGAGTAAGACGAACATTGTGTAAGGTGTTGAGACGAGTGAAGGTGTGCGGGGTGCTTATGTAAGTTATATAACAGTTACATAAGGTGAGCAGCCAAGACAAGGTGCTCGACCAAGGTAGTACCGTGTCACAAGGTGGGGCCAAGCCGTGTCCTGTCTCACTCAATGTTAGGTGACACGTCCCAGATGACAGGTCCCAGATGACAGGTCCCAGATGACAGGTCCCAGATGACAGGTCTCAGATGACAGGTCCCAGATGACAGGTCCCAGATGACAGGTCCAAGGTGACACGTCCCAGATGACACGTCCCAGATGACAGGTCCAAGGTGACTCGTCCCAGATGACACGTCCCAGATGACAGGTCCCAGTTGACAGGTCCAAGGTGACAGGTCCAAGGTGACACGTCCCAGATGACAGGTCCCAGGTGACAGGTCCCAGGTGACAGGTCTTTGCTGTAGATTTAACAACCTGTCCTCCACAAATGATGCTACTTACAGCACCAGAAGGTCGAGCAATACACAAATGTACTGTTGTGCCCACAAAAGTTCACGTGTTGTATATTATTATTGATATTTTATCTACAGGACACGAGAAAGAAGGCAACAACCACACTTAAATTATCCTGGGCCTATTGCTGCAAAAATGTGTACTACATTAGGATTCAATTGTTCAAATACATCAACAATTACGTTGTTCAAATTACACCAATATCTATGCTGTTCAAATGTACTCACGCTTATGTTGTTCAAATACACCTACACCAATGTTGTTCAAATACATTAGTGCCTTTCTTATTCAAATATAACAACATCTTTGATGTTCATTTACAGACTTAAACGACACTTCAAATCTCAATCTGATTTACAATCCCTAAGGATGTGTAAGCCATTCGAAACACATATATTTGAGCTCATTTAGATATTTAACAACACATTGTTTTACCAATATATAAAACAAAAAAGTGTGAGCTAAATGCTTTTGAATTTAGGTGTACAAATGTAAGTTTGACTCACACCGCTCTATATCTCCTCAGTCCAACCAAAATTGTAACAATTTGTACAAGTTCCTACGATAAAGCCTGGGATTTTTATTCTGTTTTAGCATCTTTTCCTTTGGAATCTTGTAAATCCAAGATTTATGTCACTATGAAACATCATAAACATTTTTGTTATTTTAGTTTAAGATACTATTTAAGGCTCTCAAGGTAAGGTAATTATGAAGCGAAAGCTCTTAGTGTGACTATGGCGCACTTGTACAAATTTTCAAGTTACAACCAAAACAAAACTTCTCTAAGAATTCTCTCTCCTTTGTCTTAAGGACAAATCGTCTGCATATCACTGCATAGTTTACTGTAAGTATGCTGATACACTTTGCAGGACGCGTAAGTGCTATATTATTCCATGCAAGAGTAACTTCCTCTGAGTGTGTTCAGCAGGCATGAGTGTCACCTTGCCACAAGTGACACTTATATACTGCTGCTTATATACTGTAGTGAACCAGATAAAAATAACAAATTCTTTTGGGAGAGTGACGATCAGTTCTCCACAAGATAATTTCTCTCATTAATGTGTGTTTTACACTGACGATGTGAGATTTGCAAAAAAGTCAGCCATCATATGTGAACCCAACTAATTCTGTATTTAAAGCCTAACCCGTGAAGATATAATACAGGGTCTTGTAATGAGTGTTTATCAAAATTATATGTTATCCTTTACGAAGTGAAAATCTGAAACCATGATCCTCAATTAATTTTCTTCCATGTAACTTAAGGAAAAATTACTTACTGGAACAAATTGTACCCAAAATACTGGCCAGAAGAACTCCTTCAAGCTGAGTATACTGTGTCTGGGTAAGTATCTCTTGCTTGGTATGTTCAATGTTGTAAGAAATTTTATAAACAAAAATGGAAAATTGCCTCTCAAGCCTATGGTGTTTATTTTCTTCAATATATAATATCTCCTGGACGAATTACAGTTTTTGTTACTAACAAATAAAAATATAGTATTGATGTTTTCAAGGCTTTAAATGCTTTATGTACATATGTATCTTATTTTCCGATAGCCAGACTGCGTTGGCGGTGAGGCGGCTCCCTGACCTGGTACAAGTCACGTCTTGAAGTATGCCCACGTCTCCCAACTTGACCTGGGTATTATCATGTGGGCACACGTTACCACACCTGACCTAACAGCACTCTCACTGGAGCTTACAACTCTCACAATCATACAAGAATACTGTAATAGCATTAGCCAGATAACAGCACATGAATATGATGCTAGTTGCCAAGGTCAAGGGGTAATCGACTTGAGAATGATCCAGGACGGACCGAAACGTCGTCGTCCCTTCACCTTCTAGTGTGTGGTCTGGTCAACATATTTCAGCCACGTTATTGTGACTCCTCGTCTGCATAAGGGTAATCATTTCTAAGCACAAAATATCCCAAGGTAGTCTCGTAAGAAGACAGAAAACATTGAACTGTCTTATCTGTGTGAGATTCCTTCTAAAGATCAGACCAACAACCCACAGCATTGTTTATTTCCGGATTTCGCTCTCAGTATATTTAGTTAGATCCATAAACAACCCACAGACTTAGGTCACGTCTGGATCTAAACGTCATTCATATGTACCAGAAACATTTACAAGACGATTATGAGGATATTCCCTTAAGAGTGTGTTCAGCAGGCATGATTGTCACCTTGCCACCAGTGGCACTTATATACTGTAGTGACCCTAAACCAAATAAAATAAATTCTTTTGGGAGAATGACTATCATTACTGGCACAAACAACAGAAATATTAACCTGCAGTTCAGCAAATTTGGTTCACTTTGTGGTGGTAATTGTTTCCTATTTTAAGTTAAATTTGGTTGTCTTTATCTGCATTCGTTGAATAAAGCTAATAAAGTTTGGTGATCATACTTTAGCAGAGACAAGGAGTCAAATATATAATCTGGAATTATATACAGGAGACGACCGACGGGCGAGCGGACCACGTCCAGAAGTCACAATAATCTGGTTATAGCAGAGGCTTCCGAGTTGATATTAAAACACTCAATCCCAACCTGGACCCATGTCAAGCACCCGACCAAAGGTGCCTAGACACAAGGTGGGCCTGTGTCTAGGGCCTACTAGTGACAGGACACAAGGTGGGCCCGTGTCTAGGGCCTACTAGTGACAGGATACAAGGTGGGCCCGTGTCTAGGGCCTACTAGTGACAGGACACAAGGTGGGCCCGTGTCTAGGGCCTACTAGTGACAGGACACAAGGTGGGCCCGTGTCTAGGGCCTACTAGTGACAGGACACAAGGTGGGCCCGTGTCTAGAGCCTACTAGTGACAAATGACACATCTGTCACAATAAAACCATTACTACTGGTACAAAGCACTGCCACAGGAGCCCAAGAGAGGCTGCATACTTCAACACAAGACGATGTCCGGCCGTCTTCTCTCACCACCAGCACCAGTCAGTCCTCCACGTGTCTCACACCTCACGCCGGGACTTACACCAACACCTCACACACACATGAACCACCACACCCATTCTTTATCACACTGAAATGTGTCAAACACCTGAGCCAAAACAAGTTACAGCCCCGCTCCTGTGCCAGGGAAGTCCAGTACGGGCTCACCATAGCCCGTGCTACTTGTAACTTTTTGTTCCAAGTAGCGAATCTTAAACAGCAACAACAGTGTCAAACAAAACATGTGTAAGGAGGCTAGTAACAAAATTGGTAGACTAGCAGACGTTGTCACAGCTCCAACATGGCTACAAGTATCTCTGGCGGTTGTATAGGGATCCAGTACATCAGGCAAAGAATGAAGAACAATTTTGATTTATATTACTTCTAAGCTGCATCACCTATGAACCCATCCCTGTCCTTGTGTGGCAGTGCACAATAGAAAGTTGTTTTCACATATCAATACATTTAAACATTGATTGTAACCATGATATATATATGTGCTTCAGCCTACAGTTTAGACCTATTGTCTTATGTATGACCCTCTGTCCTGCGTGACAGTGAATATCAACATTATCCTCGCTTTAATAAGACTTTATCAAAATCCTCAGATTAGGCAAAATTGTAATAAATTTTGTCAATAAAGATGTTAATAATAATAAGGCAAAGTGTAAACTGTGTGGTAATGTGTCAGGGACACACACACTCGTGCATTATATTATAAGACTAAATTTTGTTTAGACTTTTAGAGATAAATCTAATCTCACGCTGCAGGAAATGGCAAATCTTCTTTCTACAAATCATAAAATATTTGAAATCCTCACACTATATCCATAGTACAGGACAGGCTGCTTCGTCTTCGACTCACAGTCGGGAATACCGGGTTCGAATGCTGGGCGGTACAGAAATAGTTGACCGCGTTTCCTATCATCTAATGCACCTGTTCACCTAGTAGTAATTAGGTACCCAGGAGTTAGCTTGTTGTGGGATTGCATTCAGGGAAGGGATGCAATCCCCTTCCCCTTGACATAAGCCTAACATGAAGGTATACACTGGCTGCCTGTCTCCCGACCCGCCTTGGTAATAATACCACGGCGGGTAAAATACCCACCGTGCTTATCACAGCTTCCATGTCAAATACCAACCGGCAAGGCACGCAAGATACCAATCAGTCTAAGATACTGTCTGCTGCCCACAACTGTTTTGTCAAACAAGGTGTAAGACGAACAGGATAACATACCTCTTCCCCATTATTTAAACCATAAAGGACAATGTTTATTGTTTGTCAATAAATCTACACGTAACCGCAACATTAAGCATTGTTAAATTCCACAATTAGGTGATGATTACATGCGCCAACATTCCCTCGTCCCAGTTTCTCTCGCATCAACATCATCATCAACATTAATATTTCACTGGCCAAAAACCACGAGTGAGAACTAATAATATTTGACCCCCGCCTGCTTTTCTCACAACGAAGTTATATTCCATTATATTTTGTAGGAGATACTAAGCAAATTGGCCAAGCTATTTCTGCATAGTGCTTCCAGGATGATAACTCCTAGAAGCCTTTTGGGGAACATTACATGCATCTACATTCCCTATGAGAAAACAAAATATATCAGTGTTTCAAGAGAAATATGGAAGTGTTTACAGATATCAAGAGACCTATGGAAGTGTTTACAGGTTTTAAGAGACCTATGAAAGTGTTTACAGGTTTCAAGAGAGCTATAGAAGTGTTTACAGGTTTCAAGAGACCAATAGAAGTGTTTACAGGTTTCAAAGCACATTAATCAGGATTCCCCCTAGAAGACGCAGACGCAGTTGACTGGCAAACAAAAGCAGCTGTATATACAAGCACAGATTTTAAGCTTTACAACCAGGTGAAAACGTAAGATAAACAATAACTTTGAGTGACCTCTAAGATAACACTGGCTAACTTCTAAGAAAACAACAGTGACTAACGTCTAAGACAACAACAAGTTGTCCCCAACACACTGAACTATTACATTGTGAGCTTCACTACCGGAGGCGTATACTGTACAGCACCAGTGTCAAGCAATTGTCAAATTCTCCTGTTTCTTGTGTTGAGGCTCCAAGACTTCCCTGTTCCGTGTCAGGAAGCTCTGAAATCGTTCTGGTAAGTATCAGGAGGGTCCCAAATTGTTCTGGTTAGTGTCAGGAGGCTCCCAAATCGTTCTGGTAAGTGTCAGGAAGCTCCCAAATTGTTCTGGTTAGTGTCAGGAAGCTCTCAAATCGTTCTGGTTAGTGTCAGGAGGGTCCCAAATTGTTCTGGTTAGTGTCAGGAGGCTCCCAAATCGTTCTGGTTAGTGTCAGGAAGCTCCCAAATTGTTCTGGTTAGTGTCAGGAAGCTCTCAAATCGTTCTGGTTAGTGTCAGGAAGCTCACCAAACCTCCAGAGTAAACAGCGCCGAGACAACTTTTACGCACGTCAAAATATGTTATTTCTTCCTGGTTTGCACCTAAGTGCAGTACTGCTGCGGCGCACTACATTCACCTGGTGCGTGACCAAGTGCATAATCCGTGTCTTGAGGCCTCTACAGTACTGCCAAAACGTGCCACATTCACCTGGTACGTGTCAGAGTACAGTTCGTGCCACATAGCTATCAGGAAACGTCTTGACAGTCACATCAAGGAGGAGTAATCACAGACTTGGCCTGGGACGTAAACACACAAGAAGCAGATCACGTGTTTGTGCGCCTTGTCGTCGGGAGCCAGTTAAATGTTGATCAAACTAGGAGCCAGATTCACGAAGCAGTTACGCAAGCACTTACGACCCTGTACATCTTTCCTCAATCTTTGACGGCTTTGGTTACATTTATTAAACAGTTTACAAGCATGAAAACTTCCCATTCAACTGTTGTTATTGTTATAAACAGCCTCCTGGTGCTTCGGAGCTTATTAACTGTTTAATAATTGTAAACAAAGCCGCCAAAGATTGAGAAAAGATGTACAGGTTCGTAAGTGCTTGCGTAAGTGCTTTCGTGAATCTGGCCCCAAGCCTTGAATAGCTATGGCTGTAATGGCCGCGAGACGCCAGTACGTCAGTGATTGTGTACATCCCATGGCCTTTGTTTTGTAATGTAATTTGTCAGCAATTATGTTAATTATTATCATCGTCGCTGTCAGTGTTCCTAAATACGCTTATTCAACCAATGTATTACTATAGCAGTTGTATAAGTTCTTTCTCTTGCATGCATAAATATTTTATTCTCGGAGTAATTCAACACGACAAGGCATGCTTCAGAGGCGTAGTTCAGCATGATGGGCTTCGTCTACTAATTATCTTCCAGCACAAACATGTGACGAGGTGGATGTAAACAAATGCGATTACACGAACGATTCTGCGGCGAGGGAAACATGGCTCGGAATGTGGTCATCTGGCGCCTGCTGACCTGAGCCCCGGGGGCTGTATGATGGTACTCACCGTGGACCAAGACGACAGTGACCTTGACCCAAGACTGGGAGACAATACTCACCTTGGCCCAAGACTGGGAGACAATACTCACCTTGGCCCAAGACTGGGAGACAATACTCACCTTGGCCCAAGACTGGAAGACAATACTCACCTTGGCCCAAGACTGGGAGACAATACTCACCTTGGCCCAAGACTGGAAGACAATACTCACCTTGGCCCAAGACTGGGAGACAATACTCACCTTGGCCCAAGACTGGGAGACAATACTCACCTTGGCCAAGACTGGAAGACAATACTCACCTTGGCCCAAGACTGGAGACAATACTCACCTTGGCCCAAGACAGGGAGACAATACTCACCTTCGCCCAAGACTGTGGAGATTGTGGTTACCTAACCAACCGCTGTGAGACTATGGAGATCCGATTCATGCTAATGGGAGATTTAATTCCCCATTCAGTGGAAGACACTTGGAATATGTGTCAGTAGTAGCAGATATCTGCCCAAAACAGTAGCAGATACTAGTACTCTCACCTCAAGACTGTAGGTGCCTGGTGGTCTAACCTCAGGACTGTGAAATCGAGATGTAATAATTTATAGACTGTAGTGATCTATCCTTAAGCTCAACAACACTGTTTTAACTAACAATATAATAAGTCAATAGAAGAATGTTGTGACGTAACCTCATGACTGGGAGAATGTTGTGACCTAACCTCATGACTGGGAGAATGTTGTGACGTAACCTCATGACTGGGAGAATGTTGTGACCTAACCTCATGACTGGGAGAATGTTGTGACGTAACCTCATGACTGGGAGAATGTTGTGACCTAACCTCATGACTGGGAGAATGTTGTGACGTAACCTCATGACTGGGAGAATGTTGTGACCTAACCTCATGACTGGGAGAATGTTGTGACGTAACCTCATGACTGGGAGAATGTTGTGACCTAACCTCATGACTGGGAAATGTTGTGACCTAACCTCATGACTGGGAGAATGTTGTGACGTAACCTCATGACTGGGAGAATGTTGTGACCTAACCTCATGACTGGGAGAATGTTGTGACCTAACCTCATGACTGGGAGAATGTTGTGACCTAACCTCATGACTGGGAGAATGTTGTGACCTAACCTCATTATTGTATAAACTCGTCACGACATCATTCCAACACGTGCACTTTGTCGTTTAAACGAGACAACAAATATTGGTAAAATCTTCACCTCCCACTCACAAACCAACATCCTGGAAGAGGCCTCCCACTCAAACCAACATCCTGGAAGAGGCCTCCCACTCACAAACCAACATCCTGGAAGAGGCCTCCCACTCACAAACCAACATCCTGGCAGAGGCCTCCCACTCACAAACCAACATCCTGGCAGAGGCCTCCCACTCACAAACCAACATCCTGGCAGAGGGCCTCCCACTCACAACCAACATCCTGGCAGAGGCCTCCCACTCACACACCAACATCCTGGAAGATTCCTCCCACTCACAAACCAACATCCTGGCAGAGGCCTCCCACTCACAAACCAACATCCTGGCAGAGGCCTCCCACTCACAAACCAACATCCTGGCAGAGGCCTCCCACTCACAAACCAACATAATTTAAGCGGTTAACTATTCTAGCATCTAAAGTACCAAAGTCAAGCAAATTTAAATCGCCAAAGCAAAGCCAGCCTAGTGACCGGCGGCCACAGCACCCAAAGTTCTCTGGCCGTCCGCGACGCTCGCCGCTGCAGCCCCCAAGAATCGACCGTCCATCGGCCATTTGAAGGCCTCTCTTCCGAGGCCCCGCCACAGTTTCGCGTACCGCATGTTCGGGGAATAATTACGCATCGTCCACACTAACTTTACGAGGGCAATACCGGGGTAAAAAACAATGTGTATTGGATGATACCTTCATTTTATGCTTGGATTAGACATTCTGGGCTCATCCACTGCCAGGATAATTAACANACACATGACATCAAAGTGACGACGTTGCTCAAGAGGTAAGTGAGTACTGTAAAGAAGTCATTATAAGGCAACCACCTCACCTCACGAGAGGAGGTGAGGTGGTTACTGGGGGAAGGAAAGCATGCAAACCGACCTCAAGGCTGTAATGTGCACTAAAGACGTTTCGGTCCGTCCTGGACCATTCTCAAGTCGATGGTCCAGGACGGACCGAAACGTCGTCGTCCCTTCACTTTTTAGTGTGTGGTCTGGTCAACATACTTCAGCTACTTCAGCCACTCCTGGCCTGCATGCACTAACTACTGCGCCACACTACCAGAATCAACACCAAAAGTAACTTCACCATCCAAGTATTCCTGAGTCGTAAACAGCTTGAGAACTACAAATCAACATTACATAACATAGCAACTTGCTTCAGGAGTTGGATGACTCGCGTCTTAACAATAGAAAACACTGCAACTCAAAGACAAGACTCGAACCGGAAAAGGAGTGACCTCGAGTGCCGTGTCTGAAGATACCTAAAGTGCCACGAACTCCCCTCCCCCCCCCTAAGAGTGCCACGACCTCCCTCCCCTCGAGACTTGATCCTTCGAGTACCTCAACGAGTCCCCATAACAAGGTTGTTTGGTTAAAATCAAAATAATGTAAATCATTGATATAATTCAAGATTTAAATCATTGATATAATTCAAGATTTAAATCGTTGATATAATTCAAGATTTAAATCATTGACATAATTCAAGATTTAAATCACTGATATAATTCAAGATTTAAATCACTGATATAATTCAAAACTTAAATCACTGATATAATTCAAGATTTAAATCACTGATATAATTCAAGATTTACATCACTGATATAATTCAAGATTTAAATCACTGATATAATTCAAGATTTAAATCACTGATATAATTCAAGACTTAAATCACTGATATAATTCAAAACTTAAATCACTGATATAATTCAAAACTTAAATCACTGATATAATTCAAGATTTAAATCACTGATATAATTCAAGACTTAAATCACTGATATAATTCAAGATTTAAATCACTGATATAATTCAAGATTTAAATCACTGATATAATTCAAGATTTAAATCACTGATATAATTCAAGATTTAAATCACTGATATAATTCAAGATTTAAATCACTGATATAATTCAAGACTTAAATCACTGATATAATTCAAAACTTAAATCACTGATATAATTCAAGATTTAAATCACTGATATAATTCAAGACTTAAATCACTGATATAATTCAAGATTTACATCACTGATATAATTCAAGATTTAAATCACTGATATAATTCAAGATTTACATCACTGATAAAATTCAAGATTTAAATCACTGATATAATTCAAGATTCAAATCAAATGCTTAATAAACCTTTGATTTAAATAAAAAAATCTTTTAAATTTCAAACCTAACTGTATAGAGGTGTTTTTATTATATGCTTCCATGCAAATCTTTGGCACAAAACAGCTTATAAGGAAATACAGTACATACCAGACAAGTTGTATTGACTTTTCAAACTTATCACAGTCCAATGTCCACAAATTTCACAAAATGATTAGTCTAGCCTTTGGAAGTATCTAGGAAAAAAAAGAAGTTTCATTCACTCTATTATTACCTCAGTACAAGCTGTAGTACAGTAAATAATGTGAATTACAAAAAAACACTTGAATGGCTATTAGAATTCAACCCCCCTAGAAACAAATTATGACAGCTATTGTACCCACTACATTACACATCAGAATGTAAGTGAAAATACATCACGATTTCTTCATAATTATTTCACCAACATATTGCTATGCCAATTCAAATTGCAATTAGCCTAATCAAATTATTAAGTAATTATTATATCACACACTGCACTGAAGTCACCAAAGTAATGTAACATTCGTTAAATTGAAATGACATTTGTTGTAATGTAGAGAGAAATGACAACTGCTGAGAGACAAATGACAACTGCTATAATGTACAGAGAACTGAGACAGTGAACAAGTATTGTGAAATCATCATAACCTGCACAAAAAGCAACAATCGAGTCATAATTCTATTGAATTTAATATTGCAATACAAATCAAATAATAAATTTAGATAGACAAAGTGGGGTAGAAAAACAGGCAATACAAAAATTATACAAGTTGTATAATGTCGTTACTGCCTGTATATAACACAAGAGCCAGGTGTGTGATACTAAGGTACCTGGACATTTATACACCTGCCCTAGACTATATGAAGGGTTACACTGTGTGTGTCAAGAGTCAGGTGTGTGATACTAAGGTACCTGGACATTTATACAGCTGCCCTAGACTATATGAAGGGTTACACAGTGTGTGTCTATTTATGTTATACTAAAATAGGACTGAATGGCAGAATCAATCTGCCAGTCAAAGTTGAACTGCAATGACTGAGAGAAGACCCGAGTGAAGAACATCAAGAAAATTATAAAATATATTTGCAATGCCGATACGGTAAAAATATTTATATTTAAATGTCCTTTGGACTATAAGAAGCAATTAGTTTTAAATTATTCTACAGGCTTTTAAAACTAAACCAAATCGCCTTTCTAACAATCAAGTTAATACACGCAGTCCTCGGCCTCATATACGCCAGCTAATGCCTAATTTAGCACATATATGTGATGTACTGGACCTAACAAAAGTGTAGAAGAGGTGTTCTCTTCTTTCTCGTACCATCTACACAAAGGGGTCTCAAAGTGCAACAGTTCATTTTCTTACGAAGTTCCTGTTTCATATATATATATATATATATATATATATATATATATCACTAAGACTCTTTGACCCGGCCAGGATTCGAACCCATGCCGTCTAGGATCACCCCTAAACGTACACAGTACCGTGACCACCGCACCAATGATCGTCTGATCTGATCGCACCAATGATCGTAGGTGGTCACGGTACTGTGTACGTTTAGGGGTGATCCTAGACGGCATGGGTTCGAATCCTGGCCGGGTCAAAGAGTTCTTAGTGATATATGGCTTGCGCGTTCATGCAGCTTTCTCACATATATATATATATATAATATATATAGTCTCTCGTACTTTGACAGTGTAAGATAGATGCTATAGAAACTAGTGTGTTATTAAGCACTTAACCACTGAAGGTGATTAAGATGCTTATACAAGCTCAGGTTATAGTTACATCACATACATTGTATAACTAATACATTACATGGTCAGTCTTGGGAACAAGTCCAATATATCATCAAGTGTTCCAGTACTCATATAGTAGTTACAGAGTTCAGCATACCTTAGCCCAGGAGGCGAAAGTCAGTCAATATGGGACATTCTACAATATAATATTCAAGGGAGTGCATGTTTTCTTTTTCACAAAGTTCATGTTCTTTAAGAAATACGGGGTCAAGGACCCACTTGGGTGGTGGTGGTGAGTGGTGGCCACCTCTGCTAGGCTTAAGGCTTGTTCCCCAACACACACACTCATTATTTGTAGTCCTGAACCTGGACCATTCTCAAGTCGATTGTCTAAAGAGAATGGTCCAGGACGGACCGAAACGTCATCCCTTCACCTTCTAGTGTGTGGTCTGGTCAAACCTTATAGGAAGCAGAACTCGCATAGTAATCGTTAACCAACGAACATTCCATACTATCTTGCCCAGGTTTCTACCCATTACATCACCAAGTCTGCCTGCCAATAAATGGGTGGCGGGTATCGGTGGTGTGCGGGCAGGAGGGCTGGGCACCCGAGGCTGGCTCAGAGGGGCTGAGAGCCGCGCAAGCCGCCATTATCAGAGAGCGCGGCTTTACCGCCATAAAAAAGAGAACCTTCCAATTTGGATACTCATAAATTCCAAATTTCCAGATCCTCTATAAATGGATTTTGAGTGTTCGGGGAGGAGAAGATCGGCGCTGAATCCCGGCGTTGAACATTCTTACGTAAAATATTGGCGTTCAGCATTGTTCACTAATATTCTACGTTAATCATTCTTCATTAATATTCTACGTTGAGCATTCTTAAGTAATATACTGGCATTGTTAACGATATACTGGCGCTGAGTACACTTAACATGATGGTGCTGAGCAGTGTTGTGTAACATAGCGGTGTTGAGCAGTGTCGTGTAACAGTGGTGCTGAGCAGTGTCGTGTAACATAGCGGGGCTGAGCAGTGTCGTGTAACATAGCGGTGCTGAGCAGTGTCGTGTAACATAGCGGGGCTGAGCAGTGTCGTGTAACATAGCGGTGCTGAGCAGTGTCGTGTAACAGTGGTGCTGAGCAGTGTCGTGTAACAGTGGTGCTGAGCAGTGTCGTGTAACATAGCGGTGCTGAGCAGTGTCGTGTAACAGTGGTGCTGAGCAGTGTCATGTAACAGTGGTGCTGAGCAGTGTCGTGTAACATAGTGGTGCTGAGCAGTGTCGTGTAACATAGCGGTGCTGAGCAGTATCGTGTAACAGTGGTGCTGAGCAGTGTCGTGTAACAGCGGTGCTGAGCAGTATCGTGTAACAGTGGTGCTGAGCAGTGTCGTGTAACATAGCGGTGCTGAGCAGTATCGTGTAACAGTGTTGCTGAGCAGTGTCGTGTAACATAGTGGTGCTGAGCAGTGTCGTGTAACATAGCGGTGCTGAGCAGTGTCGTGTAACATAGCGGTGCTGAGCAGTGTCGTGTAACATAGCGGTGCTGAGCAGTGTCGTGTAACATAGCGGTGCTGAGCAGTGTCGTGTAACATAGCGGTGCTGAGCAGTGTCGTGTAACATAGCGGTGCTGAGCATGTCGTGTAACATAGCGGTGCTGAGCAGTGTCGTGTAACATAGCGGTGCTGAGCATTGGCATAAAGCTGCCATATGAACTAAATATTAAGCCATGTCTGGCGCCCAGGCATGGCGTAAATTAGTTCGCGGCACTGGTTTGGTGCCTCTGAAATTCTTCTTTATTGTGGCTGGCTTGGGCTCAGTCGACAGAGTCTCTCATGCTGGAGGTCACGTGTTCGAGCCTCCTATTGCCCTGGAAGCCAGATTCACGAAGCAGTTACGCAAGCACTTACGAACGTGTCCATCTTTCCTCAATCTTTGACGGCTTTGGTTACATTTATTAAACAGTTTACAAGCATGAAAACTTGCCAGTCAACGGTTGTTATTGTTTATAAACAGCCTCCTGGTGCTTCGGAGCTCATTAATGTTTAATAATTGTAAACAAAGCCGCCAAAGGTTGAGAAAANACCCAATTTCAAGAAAATACATATTCAAACCTAATACCATTCCGTAAGGTTGTTAAGTTTCCACTACCAATGCTTTGATTAGCCTCATGATTAAAAAAATATTTAAAAATATTCTTGAAAGCTCTTAATTAATAGGATTATTAAACAATTTCACTTTGTTTCTGATGAGGTCTTCTGCTGGTTGACTGTCTGGTCAACCAGGCTGTTAGACGCTGCTGCTGACTCTTCCATTGAAAAAATGTATTAATTAATTATGAGTTATTAAACAAAATTACTTAAGAGAAGCATACAAGTGCTGGACTAAATTGTGACAGTAAAATAAGCATTTGTCTACACAGAACTTGTAATTAAATATTAAATGCCATTTTCAATAATGTGAAATAAAAAATCTTACTTAAAATACTAACAGCATTGTATTGTGAACTTCTTTCCGTAAGGTTCTTCAATACAGCATTGATGAAGTTGTCAAACATCTTGAGTTATCTTGAGATAAACTTATCACAGATATTTTATATTCAAAGAGATTATATAGATAGTACATCATTTGGAAACCACAACTATTGTGATGCCTTATCAATCACTACATTCTGCCTTATCATTCGTAAATCTGATAATGTAACTGTAGTATTAGGATGCCAGTATGGAACAAAATACTACGATAACGTTTTGAACCAGCAAGAATTGTAAATCGACATACAAAGAAAATAATGAGTTTCTGGAATTCGTAAATCAGAGGGAAAACCCTGACTTAAAGTAGAGAGTGATTACATAATATTATGTACTTTATATATATATATATATATTAATATATATATATATATATAATATATATATATATATATATATATATATGTCGTACCTAGTAGCCAGAACTCACTTTTTGGCCTACTATGCAAGCCCCGATTTGCCTAATAAGCCAAGTTTTTCCTGAATTAATATATTTTCTCAAATTTTTTTCTTATGAAAAGATAATGCTACCCATTTCATTATGTATGAGGTCAATTTTTTTCATTGGAGTTAAAATAACGTAGATATATGACCGAACCTAACCAACCCTACCTAACCTAACCTAACCTATCTTTATAGGTTAAGTTAAGTTAGGTAGCCGAAAAAGTTAGGTTAGTTAGGTTAGGTAGGTTAGGTAGTCGAAAAACAATTAATTCATGAAACTTGGCCTATTAGGCAATCGGGCCTTGCATAGTAGGCTGACAAGTGCGTTCTGGCTACTAGGTACGACATATATATATATATATATAATATATATATATATATATATATATATATATATATATATAATATTATATATATATATATATAATATAGGTACAATGGGTGTGTCAATACGGATTTTGGTCATTAAATAATACGTTTTTGCTAAGCCATAAGATATGGCATTATTTGCCAAGTCTTAATACTAACGCAAACATTCTAGTAACGTTGAAGAAGTAAGACTTAACAGTCAAGTCTTGAAGAAAGAAACCAAACTAATGACTGAAGCTACTTAATATTACTATCAGAATTGATTTTAAATTAATAGAACCTTTCAATTATGGTCTAACACGTTATCAAAATATTGTCTAAGATGCATTAGCCTGGTGATGTATACCCTAAATCAACTGTTATTTTAGAAGGCTTTATATATTAATTACACGAAGTGATGTGAAGTTTTAAAATACACACACGCAGGCGATGAGTCACAATAATCACAATCGACTTGAGAATGGTCCAGGACGGACCGAAACGTCGTCGTCCCTTCACCTTGTAGTGTGTGGTCTGGTCAAACACACATTGACCTTACCACACGCATCCATTACCACATCCACCAGCCCTGTTTCCATTCTCATAGACTGGCACTATGTTTGCCTTTTTCCCCATATGTCAGCTGGGTTTCCCGTTTGTAAGGGCGTTTGGCAGATAATCCCAAGTGGGGCGCTAAACTGGAATGTACATTCCTCTAGTACCCAAGGTGAGACTCCATCTTGCCCGTCTGCCTTATTCCTGTTCAGTTCTCTGAGCAGTGTGTATACTTCATGTGTATATATAGTGTATATATACCACTTGTTTACAATATAATGCTCGAAAGTATGTATTGGCGGGGAGAGAGGCACACACTTCTAAATTGGGTGATACATTTTTTGGTAGATAACTGTGAGTAATGATAGAGTTACACCTGTAATGTTTATCTATATAAGTGACCTATCATTGTGAATATAGTTACATGCCATTCGCCTGGGCTCTAGGAGCCTCGAACCGGGGACCTCACGCCGCGTGTGAAGTAGAAGCTCTATCGACTGAGCTATTGAGCAGTCTTAATAAGGAAAGACTAGTCAACAGCAGTGTAACTTTTACAAGCTATATGAGTATGTAAAAGTTACATATTCATGAAACTTATGTTACATGGATATGTTTGTAGATGGTGCTTGGACTTGGATGCGTACATTGCCCTCCAAAATGACCCAGATATAATAAATGAGGGGAGCCACACATGGCAGATGGAATTCAAACCTAAGCCAATATCACGTAATGGAATGCCAATTTGGGAATACCAGATACGAGAGAACTGGCCAAACATAATCTACAAATTACATGAAATATTATAAACCACTGATAAGGAGAGATCTAAGACTGGTCCTGAATATTAAGCTATCACCAGATGACCACATAAAGATCTACATGAGAAGAGTCTACGCTACGCTAGCAAGTTTCAGAACAATGTTTAAATATATGGACGGAAAAATCTTAAAATAAATTGTTCACGCAGTTTGTGAGGCCAAAATTGGAAGATGCATCAGTGTTGTGATGCTCGTATCTCAAGAAGCACAAACACCAATTACAAAGTGTACAAAGACACGCTACTCAATTGTCCCTGGATCCTAAGATCAAGAGCTACGATGAAGGGCGTTAAACATGCCAAGGCTTTAATATTGACAAAAGTATAAAATGCGCATGGTAAGATCATACACAGTTAATACAGAATGTATATAAAGTAGTAGAGTTTGCCCGACCCACAAGCAAGCGTGTACAACAGAACTACTTGGGAGTGGTATTATTCCACACATCTGTTTCACAGTTCTTGGGTAGCCTGGTTCACTCTCTCCGTGAACACAGCTCTTGTAGCGGGGTCCGCAATTGTACAGCAGTGTTCACATTGTTCAACAGCAAGCCTTGTCAAGCCAATTATTGTTTTAGATATACCCTGTTGGACCGTATGTGATTATATATATATATATATATATATATATATATATATATATATATATATATATATATATATATACATATATATATATATTTATATATATATATATTATATATATATATATATATGTCGTACCTAGTAGCCAGAACTCCCTTTTGGCCTACTATGCAAGGCCAGATTTGCCTAATAAGCCAAGTTTTCCTGAATTAATATATTTTCTCTAATTTTTTTCCCATGAAATGATAAAGCTACCCATTTCCTTATGTATGAGGTCAATTTTTTTTATTGGAGTTAAAATTATCGTAGATATATGACCGAACCTAACCAACCCTACCTAACCTAACCTAACTATCTTTATCGGTTAGGTTAGGTTAGGTAGCCGAAAAAGTTAGGTTAGGTTAGGTTAGGTAGGTTAGGTAGTCGAAAAACAATTAATTCATGAAAACTTGGCCTATTAGGCAAATCGGGCCTTGCATTGTAGGCTGAGAAGTGCGTTCTGGCTACTAGGTACGACATATATATATTATATATATATATATATACATATATAAGATACAATTGCACAAATATTATATTTCGTTAATATATAATTTAATAAGTTTTATTAATATATATATATATATATATATATATATATATATATATATATATATATATATCATATATATATATGTCGTACCTAGTAGCCAGAAAGCACTTCTCAGCCTACTATGCAAGGCCTGATTTGCCTAATAAGCCAAGTTTTCCTGAATTAATATATTTTCTCTAATTTTTTTTCTTATGAAATGATAAAGCTACCCATTTCATTATGTATGAGGTCAATTTTTTTATTAGAGTTAAAATTAACGTAGTTATATGA
Organism: Procambarus virginalis; assembly: GCA_020271785.1. Lineage (NCBI taxonomy): Eukaryota > Metazoa > Arthropoda > Malacostraca > Decapoda > Cambaridae > Procambarus > Procambarus virginalis. Next base: position 6,490,864 of record WNGS01163947.1, read on the forward strand.
CCGAACCTAACCAACCCTACCTAACCAAGATAGGTTAGGTTAAGTTAGGTAGCCGAAAAAGTTAGGTTAAGTTAGGTTAGGTAGGTTAGGTAGTCGTAAAACAATTAATTCATGAAAACTTGGCTTATTAGGCAAATCGGGCTTTGCATAGTAGGCTGAGAAGTGCGTTCTGGCTACTAGGTACGACATATATATATATTTCTTGATACAACAGATGTCTTTGTTTTTATTTAAAAGAACAAAGAAAACAATTGCCTAGATTATCAGTTACTACTCAAAGAATATACCAGTTACTACCCACACAATATACGGGCATGTTAAGTATAAGGGAAGACAGAACAAGGGGACCCAAGTATAAGGGGAGGCAGAACAAGGGGACCCAAGTATAAGGGGAGGCAGAACAAGGGGACCCAAGTATAAGGGGAGACAGAACAAGGGGACACAAGTATAAGGGGAGGCAGAACAAGGGGACCCAAGTATAAGGGGAGGCAGAACAAGGGGACCCAAGTATAAGGGGAGGCAGAACAAGGGGACACAAGTATAAGGGGAGGCAGAACAAGGGGACACAAGTATAAGGGAAGACAGAACAAGGGGACACAAGTATAAGGGGAGACAGAACAAGGGGACCCAAGTATAAGGGGAGACAGAACAAGGGGACACAAGTATAAGGGGAGGCAGAACAAGGGGACCCAAGTATAAGGGGAGACAGAACAAGGGGACACAAGTATAAGGGGAGACAGAACAAGGGGACCCAAGTATAAGGGGAGACAGAACAAGGGGACACAAGTATAAGGGGAGGCAGAACAAGGGGACAGGGATGGTTGCCTCTAGATAAGTCACATAGATGTCAGAACGTTTTTACAACAAAAGTTGTGAACAAACAGAGTGGACTTGAGGAGAACACAGTAGCATCAAGTTCAATATGTCGCTTCTCAAGTATGTATGACAGGAATCTGAAGGGTCGGGAGTCACTGCAGATCAACGACAGCCGTCAAGACTAAAGAACAAGAACTTTATGAAGTGAAAGTTTGACTCTGCAAATACATTTAAGAACACCCCGCCCCCCTCCCCCACACACACACCCAACGGGACAAACACAGTTTCAAGTGTAGATATAACAGAGCTCAGTAATCTCAGGAACCTGTACACCAGTTGACTGACACTTGAGAGGCGGGACCAAAGAGCCGAAGCTCAACCCCGCAAGCACAACTTGGTGAGCACACACACACACACACACACACACACACACACACACACACACACACACACACACACACACACACACACACAAGTATATCAGGTGCAGTGTGCACCTGAGCTCAGCATTCCACTTCAGCTGATTTTTCAGGCATCCCTGTTTACAGGAGTTGTAGCTGATGTGTGGAAAAAGGCTAACATAGTTCCAATCTACAAAAGTGGAAGCAGGGAAGACCCCCTTAATTATAGACCTGTATCATTGACAAGTGTAATAGTCAAAATATTGGAAAAAATAATTAAAACTAAATGGGTAGAACACCTGGAGAGAAATGATATAATATCAGACCGACAGTATGGTTTTCGATCTGGAAGATCCTGTGTAACGAACTTACTCAGTTTTTATGATCGAGCCACAGAGATTTTACAGGAAAGAGATGGTTGGGTTGACTGCATCTATCTGGACCTAAAAAAGGCTTTCGACAGAGTTCCCCATAAGAGGTTGTTCTGGAAACTGGAACATATTGGAGGGGTGACGGTAAGCTACTAACATGGATGAAAAATTTCCTAACTGACAGAAAAATGAGGGCCGTAATCAGAGGCAAGGTATCGGATTGGAGGAATGTCACGAGTGGAGTACCACAGGGTTCAGTTCTTGCACCGGTAATGTTCATTGTCTACATAAACGACCTACCAGAGGGATTACAGAATTACATGAACATGTTTGCTGATGATGCTAAGATAATAGGGAAGTTAAGAAACCTAGATGATTGTCATGCCCTTCAAGAAGACCTGGACAAAATAAGTATTTGGAGCAACACTTGGCAAATGGAATTTAATGTGAATAAATGCCATGTTATGGAATGTGGAATTGGAGAACATAGACCCCACACAACCTATAAATTATGTGAGAAATCTTTAAAGAATTCTGATAAAGAAAGGGATCTAGGGGTGGTTTTAGATAGAAAACTGTCACCTGAGGACCACATCAAGAACATTGTGCGAGGAGCCTATGCTACACTTTCTAACCTAAGAATTGCTTTTAAATACATGGATGGAGAAATACTAAAGAAATTGTTCACGACTTTTATTAGACCAAAGCTGGAATATGCAGCGGTTGTATGGTGCCCTTATCTTAAGAAGCACATCAACAAACTGGAAAAGGTGCAACGACATGCCACTAAGTGGCTCCCAGAAATGAAGGACAAGAGCTATGAGGAGAGGTTAGAGGCATTAAATATGCAAAAACTAGAAGATAGAAGAAAAAGAGGCGATATGATCACTACGTACAAAATAGTAACAGGAATTGATAAAATCGACAGGGAAGATTTCCTGAGACCTGGAACTTCAAGAACAAGAGGTCATAGATTTAAACTAGCTAAACACAGATGCCGAAGAAACGTAAGAAAAATCACCTTCGCAAATAGAGTGGTAGACGGTTGGAACAAGTTAAGTGAGAAGGTGGTGGAGGCCAAAACCGTCAGTAGTTTCAAAGCGTTATATGACAAAGAGTGCTGGGAAGACGGGACACCACGAGCGTAGCTCTCATCCTGTAACTACACTTAGGTAATTACACTTAGGTAATTACACACCACCACCCTCTCTCCCAGTATCCACAAATAGTTAATGTTTCAATAGAGGAAAATAGCTGCGACTAATTTCCTTACTCCGAATGTACTAAATATAGCAATATAAACGGCATACAAACATAATGAGAATCTATATATATATCGCACCTAATACCCAGAACGGAATACATGGCCTAGTGTGCAAGGCCCGATTTGCCTATCAAGCAGAGTTTTCCAGAAATTATATTTTTTTTTAACAACAAATTCTTACGGCTTTCCATGAGACTTTATAAAGCATTCCATTATAGTATATATGATTTTATTTTTTAAATAAAGTGAAAACTAGCGGAGAAATCTGACCAAACCTAACATGACTAGGTCAGTAATTTATGTTCTAAATATATTAATATTAATTCAAATAAACCAATTTGAAAAAGGTGCTTGAAAATAACGAAAATCACTCCGCTTGCTAGGCAAATCTGGATTTGCATACTAGACCAAGTAGTGCGTTCTGGCTATTAGGTTCGACATATATATATATATATATATATATATATATATATATATATATATATATATATATATATATATATATATAAAGTTGTTAGGGTACCATCTCTGGTGCAAATGTGGGGACCATAGCCTTGGAGAAGAAAAGAAGGAGTATTCAGAGAAGACCTTGTGGATTCTCACTGAACACTAATATTATCTTCTACCACCCCCATTCTTTTGTATATACGCATACATTTTGTTTTATTTCAACTCTGTTACAAAAAAGGAGTTACATAAAGGGTACAAAGATGATTATCATAAGTTGTCGAGTTCCTCCAGCGCCTCAGATGGCGGGCAGGAACCCTGAATGCAGTGTGCATTTCCCCTCTGTATCGCCACGCTGACGCGCTGGAAAGGAAGCTGGCAGCTCTTGGGTCTCTTGTTGTTTCAATCAGCCTAGAACCCAGTCCCTTCAAAAAACTGGTGGCACTCTTACCCCAGGCGCCGAGTGTCTCAGAAGCAATGGGGACAAAATTGTAGTGGTGATCCAGTGCTCTGTACTTATGGGATTTGGCTGATTCCCTGATTTTCCCCATCACCCACTAGTCACGCTGCAAGGTTTAATGAGGAGGCTTGCCCCAAGCCTCAAGGCTCCAGTCTTGGAGAGACCGGTATAAGATATACATCCCATGGTTGTTAGAAAATCCCACGCCATCATACAGGACAGAACCTACCCATGTTTTGGTTCACTCTTGGTGGCGTGAGTGAACCAAACCCCGCCACCCTCGGATCATCACACCAGAGCTACAAGCCAGGGTTAATTCGCCTGTAATTAACGTGCAGGTGAGGTAGTAGGAGGTGGGTGGGGGGGGGGATGGAGGGAGAGGTAGTGAAGAAGAGGGGGAGGGAGAGAGAGGGGGAGGTAATCAGAGGTCCGGTTACTCAACATTAGTGACGACACACTAGGGGGGGGGAAGGGGGAGGAACGACCTGCACCCTGCATTGCATGCTGCCCTCCCCCCCCCCATGCTGTATACTGCACCCTGTTTAATGCTGCCAGACGCATGATGTGCTCCGGTGTGGTGTTCACTTGTGCTGCTTACCTCCCCACCTCTCTAACTCTACCTGCTCAGCTGTGCTGCTTACGTGCTCAGCTGTCTAACGTACGTGTTCAGCTGTGTTACTTGCTCGGTTTGCCTATGAGCTGATATAGAAATATAACTTGCAACATGTAAATTGTGTTGCACAGTGCAGTGCATCCCTTGTTGCTGTTGTTGTGAAGGTTGACCTTCAGCTCTTGGGTCCTGACTCTCAACCTACACCTGATTGGTATAGAAGTTACTGAATCTATTTGTTCTGTCATATCTACATTTGAACCCATATATATAGAGTCAGCTTCCATGCACCAGCTCACTCTGAAATTCATTCCATTTATTAGTCTGACACTGAAGATGTTCCTTTCAATATTTCCACTGGGAATTCGGGTAATTTAGCTTCTAACTATGTTCTATTGTTCACACTACTTTAAATTGTGTATCCTAATCTACGCTATCAATTCCAATTAGCATTTTGTACGTGGGGAACATGTCTTCCCTGGTTGCAGACGATGAGTCACAATAACGTGGCTGAAGTATATTGACCAGACCACACACTAGAAGGTGAAGGGACGACGACGTTTCGGTCCGTCCTGGACCATTCTCAAGTCGATTGTGAATCCTGGACCATTCTGAAGTCGATTGTGAACCCTGGACCATTCTCAAGTCGATTGTGAATCCTGGACCATTCTCAAGTCGATTGTGAATCCTGGACCATTCTCAAGTCGATTATGAATCCTTGACCATTCTCAAGTCCCAATCGACTTGAAAATGGTCCAGGACGGACCGAAACATCTTCTTCCCCTGGTTCTTCACTCTTCTAGTGATGGGATGTTTAGCTCCTTAAAACCTTTCTCGCCGCTCACACCCACCGGCGGTGTGGCTATGTGTACCTCTACATTTCTCAATGTTCCTCTGTGTCTGACCACATATGGGTTCCAAGCTGGTGCGGCATATCGCAGAACTGGTGTGAAGTAATTAATACACAGTTCCCTATGAGCCACTGTTCAAGTGTCTGGCGACAGTATTATCAAACCTTGCCTACGCTGCTGAAGTTATTCGGTTAATGTGCGCTTCAGAAGGTAGATACAGTGTTGTGTCAACGTCCAAACATACTTTTACTGTCAGAGTCCAGAAGGATCTTTCATCCCATTTGGCACCTTACATCTTACCTCCCTTTACCAGACTACATCTTTACTACTCTACATTTACTGGAGTTAAACTCTACCAGCCACTATTTTCACCATTCTTTGAGTTTGTAAAGGTCCTGAAGAGTCCTGCAGTCTTTTCCCCATGCGTATCCTCCTCATGACTCTCCCAACGTCAGCAATACTGACAGAAATCAGACTATTCCCGCTGGAAAATCATTCACATAAATCAGGAATAGCATAGGCCCTCACGCTGACACCTGCGGGACGCTGCTTCAATAACATCTCACCTCTCTGATAACTCTTTCCTTACCGTGTGTCTCTTTCGTTTCTCATACTTGTGTACCTGCATGTCCATTGTAGAGCATTCCTAATGACTCTAAACTCCTCTCTCTCCAGCAGGTGCACTATTTGCATGATGAGTACCGCATCTAAGGCTCTCTGATAGTCCAAAATATGCAGTCTACCCATCGTTCTGTCTCATGACCGATTTCCGTTGTGATGTCATATAATTCTAACCGGTCTGTTGGGAAGACATTGGCGTTCGTGAGCCCATGTTCGTGTTCCGTCCAGAGAAGAGTAAATCGTATCCAGTGGTGTGCTTCCAGCTTCACTATGTTTCATGCTCAGGTTTACATGTTTATTCGCCTGCTGAGGACCCAGCCACTTGGGCTGGACGGTAGAGCGACGGTCTCGCTTCATGCAGGTCGGCGTTCAATCCCCGACCGTCCAAGTGGTTGGGCACCATTCCTGCCCCCCGTCCCATTCCAAATCCTTATCCTTACCCCTTCCAAGTGCTATATAGTCGTAATGACTTGGCGCTTTCCCCCTGATAGTTCCCTTCCCTTCGCCTGCTGAGGCACTGCTGCAGTGCGAAATCAATCGTAGAATCAGTGTAATTCTCATACTGTTATACTTTACTAAAATGCGGTCTGCATCCCGCACCATTTGGGAATGCTACAGGGCGCATGAAACGCATGCGCTTTAGGGAGAAGCTAAAAGAAGAGGAGTGGGGGGGGGGAATGATGCCCCCCCCTACTGTTGTTCACTGTTGTTTACTGTTTGTGGTAATCCGTGTTGTACCAAACGCAGCTCACTGTCCTCCCACGCCAGCCACTGCTGCATGACGGCGCGCGCCTCTGACGCTGGTAGAGCGCCTAAACTCTCCTCCAACGCAGTTATGCTTTACAGACTTTACACAATCGCCTGCCACAGTTTTTAGTATTATACAGCTGGATTTGTGTGTGTGTGTGTGTGTGTGTGTGTGTGTGTGTGTGTGTGTGTGTGTGTGTGTGTGTGTGTGTGTGTGTGTGTGTGTGTGTGTGTGTGTGTGTATGTGTGTTCACCTAGTGTGCTTGCGGAGGTTGAGATCTGCTCTTTCGGCACGCCTCTCAACTGTCAATCAATTAACTGTTACTAACTACTAACTAATTTTTTTTCCACAGACACACACAGGAAACAGCCCGTAACAGCTGTCTAACTCCCAGGTACCAAATCCAACCTCAAGATAACACTCACTTCCCCGTCTAACCTATTCCACTACGGGCTCACCATAGCCCGTGCTACTTGGAACTTCTTGTTCCAGGTAGCGAATCTTTAACAACAACAACAACAACCGATTCCATTTATTTGCAAGTCTGAAGTTCCTCCAGACATCCTGAGACTCGTCTGTGTCTATAGTATCCATCCATGTCCCAGGCCTGGTTCTGCTCTTCCCATCTTTACACGTCGCTTTGTCTATTTTGTAAACTGACCTTAGAATATTATTTGTCATCATCATGTCTCCCCATTTTTCTCTTTTATTACAGTGTCGTGCGGTTAAATTACTCAGCTTTTTTCTAATTTTCATTCTGTATTGCCATTTGGTGTTTTTTTCATTCATGTTCCCGTTCACAGATTGAATTTGTTTGGGTTGAAGTCGCGAGGCCATCTTTCAGACAACTTCTAGAGTTCGTTTCGGTCACGTTACAGTACGTCACAGTCTGCTCCATGTTCTCATTCTATTCGCTAGTTTTTCATCGCCAGTAAACACAGATGCGAAGTAGCCTATTTCATCTTTGAAGTCGTTGAAGTATATCACCGTTCTCAGTGTGGCCCTTTGGTTCCTTCCTGAGCGGTACTCTCTCACCCAACTTAGGTCTCTTCTCGATACACCAGCCTGCTTAAGCTGGAAGAGGAGCCTCTTGTGGAGGACAGCGAGGAAAGCTTTCTTACGTGGAAGATGTAGTCTGGCCAACCCTATCTATCCTGTCTGATTGATGTCATCTTGTAAAACCCAGTTCAATTTATCAAAGCAGGATTTCTAGTACCTTGCAGGAGATTCTTGATAATAGGATACCGGATCAGTGGGTCTTGCTTTACTCCTTTCTTATAAATAGAACCACATTAGCCTGTTTTTTAAACCTTTGGTAATTCTCCCTCTTTTTAGTGAGAAGCTGAATATAAAAGTGAGGTGTCTACGTAATGCTGTAGCTGTATCTTCTGTATCCACCGTGAGACCTTCTTTGTGCCTGTAGATTTCTTCCTATTCCTCTTGTTGATTACTCTTCTCTCTTGTGAGGGATTGTCTGTTCTCTTAAAAGCCTTAGATCTAGGGTTAGGTCAAGTTCCGGCTTGTAAACTTTCGGAAAACTTTCATTGTGTACTTAACATACTTCATTGTCATTCTCTGTGTGTTCGCCCACTCTCTACTGTAGCAGGAGTACCTGGTCATCTTCCTAAACCTTCCTTCTTGTATTGACTGTGCCCACAGATCAGTATTAAGTGTGGTGGTGTTATCACCATGTGTGATGTTATCACCAGTGTGGTGAGTCATCACCAGTGTGTGTGTTATCACCAGTGTGGTGGTGTTATCACCAGTGTGGTGGAGTCATCACCATGTGGTGTATTATAGTGGTGGAGTGAACACTCGTGGCTCCAGTGTGCTACTCGCATTTAAATCTTTAATCAATGAAAGCTGCGAGTCAGCGGGAAACGGAAAAAGGGGTAAGAGAGAGAGAGAGAGAAGAGAGAGGAGAGAGAGAGAGAGAGAGAGAGAGGAGAGGAGAGAGAGAGAGAGAGAGAGAGAGAGAGATGAGAGAGTAGTGGGAGGTGGATAATGGAGACAAATTACTCTCACTTGTTGGATATCATTTAAATCTTTTGTAATTATTTGTCCCGCGAATATTTCAGGATATGGAANTTAAGTACCCAAATGAGCCACAGAGACACTAGAAAGAACTTTTTCAGTGTCAGAGTAGTTAACAAATGAATGCATTAGACAGTAATGTGGTGGAGGCTGACTCCATACACAGTTTCAAATGTAGATATGATAGAGCCCAATAGGCTCAGGAATCTGTACACCAGTTGATTGAGAGTTGAGAGGCGGGACCAAAGAGGCAAAGTTCAACCCCTGATAGCACAACTAGGTGATAACAACTAGGTGAGCACATGCCAATAAAAATTCTCCCTCTTCTTTACTCCCGAGTAAACGAAACGATAACTGAACACAACTGAACACAAGTGAACACAAAATGTTCTGATAAGCAAAGCTGAGCCTGCAGTATATGTTATGAAGGACATTCCAATCCCTTCGCAGGCAATACTATTATCCGGCTGCAGCTGGTCGCATCACAAAATATCATCCGGTTTAGAAAATCTTACTGGGTTATCAGGCCCCCGGCCGTTAATATAGCTCCGCACGAAATACCAGAGCCAAGATAAGACTTATCCCAATCAGCAAACGTGATTTATTAAGGCATCGGCGGTTCAACTTGCAAAACATAAAAAGGTGAAATACATCACCCATGGTAATAATTTAATATATTAAGAAAGAGGGGGGGGGGGGGGTTGATGGGGTTGGGGGTGTATCAGGAGACGTGTGTATGCGTGAGTATAACAGTGACAGCGAGTATGCTCGCCGCTGCCTGATTGGGGGGAAGGTGATGGTGCCTCTTGTTGTTATTTCCACACAGTGCCAGAGTGCCACCTCCCCTTGTGCCACTAGTTACCTCCTTCCCCTCCCCCTGCCCCCCCCCTCGCCCTCCCCCCCCCTCGATCTATAATATCCCCACTTTCATACATTAATATTTGCCCTTCTCCTGTCTCTGTCTAGTTATCATCCCTGCCTGTTTCTTGCCCCCTCTGCCCTTCTCTTGCCCTCTCTATCTAGTTATCCCCCTGCCCCCCTGCCTCATGCCCCCTGCCCCATGCCCCCTTGCCTCATGCTACCTGCCCCATGCCCCCTGCCCCATGCCCCCCTGCCCCATGCCCCCTGCCTCCTGCCCTGCCTCATGCCCCTGCCCCCTGCCCCCTACCCCATGCCTCCTGCCCCCCTGCCCCATGCCTCCTGTCCCTGCCCCCTACCCCATGCCTCCTGCCCCCCTGCCCCATGCCTCCTGTCCCCTGCCCCTACCCCATGCCTCCTGCCCCCCTGCCCCATGCCTCCTGTCCCCTGCCCCCTGCCCCCTACCCCATGCCTCCTGCCCCCCTGCCCCATGCCTCCTGTCCCCTGCCCCCTGCCCCCTGCCCCCTACCCCATGCCTCCTGCCCCCCTGCCCCGTGCCCTGGTACTGTGGTGTGACCTTGGTCTCCCTCGCCTTAATACTTTACAGACACGTGTCATATTACCTGACAGTGACAGGTGTCATATTACCTGACAGTGACAGGTGTCATATTACCTGACAGTGACATGTGTCATATTACCTGACAGTGACACGTGTCATATTACCTGACAGTGACAGGTGTCATATTACCTGACAGTGACACGTGTCATATTACCTGGCAGTGACACGTGTCATATTACCTGACAGTGACAGGTGCCTCCCCCCCCCCCAGCCCAGGACCTTCACCCCTCCCTAAACCCCTCTCGCTGCCTCACACAACTATTACTTTAATAGGAAAAAGAACACACAATATTTCTCCCCCGGCCCCCTATTCCTCCCATGTAATCTCCCTCCCACATATTCTCTCCTCTCTCTCTCTCTCTCCGCTTCCTCCCACATATTCTCTCCTCTCTCTCTCTCCCCACCCCCCACCACCCAGGCCCCACGCATGCGCACCCCTCCCTGTCTCTCCCTCTCTCTCCTCTCCCGCGGCTATAAGCCAGCGCTGCCCCACTCTCCTCCCCTCCCTTTAATTTGTGGAACTCCATTACTTGACACCCCCATCCCCCCCCCTTCCCCCACACCCCAGCCCCATGTTCAGATATACACCCCCCCTCCGTGTCGTAAAGCCCGTGTCCACATATAAGCCCTCAACAATGGAGGTCCTATGTCCCAGCTCTACCCTCTAGTCTTTGACAGTTTCATGCCCAAAGGAACTTCTCTTTCTGCGGAAATCTAGCTTTTGTGCCCCCTCCAAACTCTCGTTTTATCTCGTACCCCTTTATGTTATCATTTGATATCGTCTCGTGCCCAAGGACTTGACAGTCCAATAAACCCCTGAACTATATGTTTAACACATCTCTAACCCTGTCCATGGAGGACAGAAGAAAATGTATATATGCTGGTTAGCATTGTAAATGTCTGGCCACGTCTGTGGTAGAAAATAATAATAATATAATAAAAAAGTCTTACCTTCCAGGTTATTCATACTCCGCTTCCGCCACATCCCGCACCGCAAGTATAATGCCCAATGAACTTCCCTATTTCCATTTTCTCAGCCCCATGTCTAGCTAGTCCTCTTTCTGCAATTCCACTAAGATCACTTCATGGAGCTAAGTCCAGCTAGTCCTATTCTGGGATCCAAATCTAGTAAGCCGGGCGCCTGACAGCTGGGTGGACAGCGCTTCGGGTTCGTAGTCTGAGGTTCCGGGTTCGATCCTCGCTGGAGGAGGAGACAAATGGGCAAAATGTTTCTTTCACCCTGATGCCCCTGTTACCTAGCAGTAAATATGTACCTGGGAATTAGACAGCTGCTACGGCTGCTTGCTGGGGGGCGGAGGCCTGGTCGAGGACCGGGCCGCGGGGACACTAAGCCCCGTAATCATTTCAAGATAACCTCAAGAAGATAGCCTCTCCTGGGACCTCAGGTCCATCAAGCTGTCTCCTAAGCAGCATGTTCGAGGACTTGCCAACCTGACTGTCATCTTGAGAGTTCCACTCCTCCCTGACACCCTCCACCTGAAGACGTGATACCCGGCCTACACCTGACGCCCCCTCCCCCCACATGCCCCACATAACCCCCCACATATCCTGATAGTTGCCGCCAGCACCACCTGCGAGCCACATCCCAGCTAGCGTCCTATGCCCATGAGATGGTGGTGGTGGTGCGAGGCCACCTGCATTGCCCGCTCTCAGTGCTATGTCGTACATTCATTCTCCTTCACGCTCCTTCCCTCTCTCTATTACACCCCTCTCTCGTCCTCCCTCCATCTTTACTACCAGCATTCCTCCCTCCTACTCTCTCCTTCCCTACCCGCTCTCTCTCTCTCTCTATCCTTCCCTCCCAGCTTCGCTTCCTGCCATCCACCTCCTCTTCCACCATCACACACCTCCCCCTTCCTCCTGCCCCCCCTCTCCCTCCCCTTCCATCAGTGCATTACACTTCCTACTCTTCACGGGCGACCAATGACGGATCTTCCTCCTGGCCGGCTCGCCAGAGATCTCTATCGACGAGGATTAATCTTTTAGAATCCTTACATTTTAACGTGGCTCAAACCTCACCAGAAGACACTCTTATCCCGCACGCGGCAACTTGCTGTCTTCCTCACGTAACGGCGGCGCCGTCTCCCCAATTCCCAAAGCTGACAGCCTTTTTTTTTTTAACTTTTGTGAGAGCGATTATTTGAGACCTTCTGAACGGTGAAATGTACACACACACACACACACACACACACACACACACACACACACACACACACACACACACACACACACACACTTTTAAAATTAGGTATGATAGGGAAATGGGAGAGGAATCATTGCTGTAATCAACCGATAGCTGGAAAGGCGGGATCCAAGAGTCAATGCTCAATCCTGCAAGCACAAATAGGTGAGTACAGACACACACACACACACACACACACACACACACACACACACACACACACACACACACACACACACACACACACACACGTCTACTGCCTCCCTCGCAACACACACAATAATCAGGGCTGTACACAAGCACGAACAATGGCCGTCTAGCTAGCACGTGAGATGGGAACAGGACGAAGTGTCCAAGCTGGAAATTGGTAACATAAGTATGTTAGTAAGTAATTATCTCAAGGTGGCGCTATGTCTGGAATGGTGTATGCCACAGTCTGCGTTACTAACATAGTAGTTAGTAACACTTGATTGATTGATAGTCGAGAGGCGGGCCAATAGAACAGAGCTCAATCCCCACAAGCACAACTAGGTGAATACAACTAGGTGAACACAACTAGGTGAATATAGAATATTCAAGAGTTCCTTGACATTCTGGATGCCAATACGAGATGCCCGAAACGCATTGCGTAATAGTGGCTTTAGGCATTGTATATACTGGCTCTATCTATAAATCGATCAATTTATGTAAAATCACTTGTATGTATGTACCTTACCTGAATAAACATATTTATTTATTTATTTATTTAGGTGAGGACGTGCTGTCAAGGGGAATCAGACTCTACGGTCATGGAGAACATAAATATGTCAGTAGAATATAAGGGAGTATATTGAGTGTATGATAGGCCAGGAAGTGGAATGTGTTGAGGTGGAGGTGAGTGCCCACAGGTTCAAGAGTAGCTATGACAAAACCTAAGGAAATCGGGAGCAGTTGCATTATGTTATTGAGATGGGGATATCTTCGTAATGCATTTCAAAATTTGCAGACCACTACTCCCATGCCCCAGTATGACTAGTCATTTTGCGGAATGTTGATAATTTAGTATCACACAGCTGGCTCTTGACACACACTATAACCTAGACTATATGAAGGGTTACACAGTGTGTGTCAAGAGCCAGGTGTGTGATACTAAGGTACCTGGACATTTATACAGCTGCCCTAGACTATATGAAGGGTTACACAGTGTGTGTCAAGAGCCAGGTGTGTGATACTAAGGTACCTGGACATTTATACACCTGCCCTAGACTATATGAAGGGTTACACAGTGTGTGTCAAGAGCCAGGTGTGTGATACTAAGGTACCTGGACATTTATACAGCTGCCCTAGACTATATGAAGGGTTATACAGTGTGTGTCAAGAGCCAGGTGTGTGATACTAAGGTACCTGGACATTTATACAGCTGCCCTAGACTATATGAAGGGTTACACAGTGTGTGTCAAGAGTCAGGTGTGTGATACTAAGGTACCTGGACATTTATACACCTGCCCTAGACTATATGAAGGGTTACACTGTGTGTGTCAAGAGTCAGGTGTGTTATACTAAGGTACCTGGACATTTATACACCTGCCCTAGACTATATGAAGGGTTATACAGTGTGTGTCAAGAGTCAGGTGTGTTATACTAAGGTACCTGGACATTTATACACCTGCCCTAGACTATATGAAGGGTTATACAGTGTGTGTCAAGAGTCAGGTGTGTTATACTAAGGTACCTGGACATTTATACAGCTGCCCTAGACTATATGAAGGGTTACACAGTGTGTCAAAAAGCTAGCTACATGATGCTAAAATCCCCATCACACAGGATGGTTAGTCATACAGAGGCACGTGATCAGTAGTCTGTACTGGCAGACTCTGGGAGCATTATAAGGATATTCTCAAGAACACGAGACTGAATAAGGTAACAATGATACTAAAAACTCCCCATCTCGCAGGAAGGTTAGTCATAAGCCACTGTGAAAGGGTACATTAAATTCATTTCCCGTTGGAAGGGTAATTTTTTCATAGGTGTGGTCAAATAATATCTTCGCTCTGTTTAAATATTGGTTTAGAAACTTAAAGGATAACAAAATTTTGTGCTACAACATTATCCCAACAAATTCGCCAGTGAGGAATTCTGGTGTCACAAATTCTAGTAGATTCAAGAAGCACAATTTAAAATACAAAATGTTTGGCTAATACTGAAAGTGTGTTTTTAAATTGTTTTCTTCTACAAATCTGTAGAAGTTTTAAGGAGCACAATTTGAAATTACACAATTTTCTAATTTTAAAACAGGTAAATCTAACCACAATCTTGCGTACATACCATAAATATTTTTTATTAGAATCTTAGAATTATTTATATTATTTATAATATTAGAATTATTTATATTATTTTAATTAGAATCCGTAGTAAGTCTAGTGATATTGATATTTAAATAAATACAAAGTTGATGCCCACTGAACTGAATTAAGAAATTGGAAGAATCTAAGATTACTGGTCAAAGACAGAAAATAATCAGAAATATTTAGACTTGCAATGGATTCAAATTCAAAACAGTTATGAAATGTACGCAAGTATGAAGCTTGATTCACCTGTTTACAAAGGAGCAGTAATTAACTATCAATAGAAGACACCAAATCGGGAAGGTGATGTTGCACTTAAAAAGGAGAAATTTGTGTATTTCAAAATGTGTGCCTAAAAACTACATATTTGCTGTAAGAACCCAATTTCAAGAAAATACATATTCAAACCCTAATACCATTCCGTAAGGTTGTTAAGTTTCCACTACCAATGCTTGATTAGCCTCATGATTAAAAAGAGTATTTAAAAATATTCTTGAAAGCCTCTTAATTAATAGGAATATTAAACAATTTCACTTTGTTTCTGATGAGGTCTTCTGGCTGGTTGACTGTCTGGTCAACCAGGCTGTTAGACGCTGCTGCTGACTCTTCCATTGAAAAAAATGTATTAATCAATTATAAGAGTTATTAAACAAAATTACTTAAGAGAAGCATACAAGTGCTGGACTAAATTGTGACAGTAAAATAAGCATTTATCTACACAGAACTTGTAATTAAATATTAAATGCCATTTTCAATAATGTGAAATAAAATCTTACTTAAAATACTAACAGCATTTGTATTGTGAACTTCTTTCCGTAAGGTTCTTCAATACAGCATTGATGAAGTTGTCAAACATCTTGAGTTATCTTGAGATAAACATTATCACAGATATTTTTAAATTCAAAGAGATTATATAGATAGTACATCATTTGGAAACCACAACTATTGTGATACCTTATCAATCACTACATTCTGCCTTATCATTCGTAAATCTGATAATGTAACTGTAGTATTAGGATGCCAGTATGGAACAAAATACTACGATAACGTTTTGAACCAGCAAGAATTGTAAATCGACATACAAAGAAAATAATGAGTTTCTGGAATTCGTAAATCAGAGGGAAAACCCTGACTTAAAGTAGAGAATGATTACATATATATTTATGTACTTATAAATATATATATATATATATATATATATATATATATATATATATATATATATATATATATATCCCCACATCCCCATATCAATATCCCCACATTGGCACCAGAGGTGGTACCCTCACAAACTAAAATATATATATATATATATATATATATATATATATATATATATATATATATATATATATATATATAATATAGGTACAATGGGTTGTGTCAATACGGATTTTGGTCATTAAATAATACGTTTTTGCTAAGCCATAAGATATGGCATTATTTTGCCAAGTCTTAATACTAACGCAAACATTCTAGTAACGTTGAAGAAGTAAGACTTAACAGTCAAGTCTTGAAGAAAGAAACCAAACTAATGACTGAAGCTACTTAATATTACTATCAGAATTGATTTTAAATTAATAGAACCTTTCAATTATGGTCTAACACGTTATCAAAATATTGTCTAAGATGCATTAGCCTGGTGATGTATACCCTAAATCAACTGTTATTTTAGAAGGCTTTATATATTAATTACACGAAGTGATGTGAAGTTTTAAAATACACACACGCAGGCGATGAGTCACAATAATCACAATCGACTTGAGAATGGTCCTGGACGGACCGAAACGTCGTCGTCCCTTCACCTTGTAGTGTGTGGTCTGGTCAAACACATTGACCTTACCACACGCATCCATTACCACATCCACCAGCCCTGTTTCCATTCTCATAGACTGGCACTATGTTTGCCTTTTTCCCCATATGTCAGCTGGGTTTCCCGTTTGTAAGGGCGTTTGGCAGATAATCCCAAGTGGGACGCTAAACTGGAATGTACATTCCTCTAGTACCCAAGGTGAGACTCCATCTTGCCCGTCTGCTTTATTCCTGTTCAGTTCTCTGAGCAGTGTGTATACTTCATGTGTATATATAGTGTATATATACCACTTGTTTACAATATAATGCTCGAAAGTATGTATTGGCGGGGAGAGAGGCACACACTTCTAAATTGGGTGATACATTTTTTGGTAGATAACTGTGAGTAATGATAGAGTTACACCTGTAATGTTTATCTATATAAGTGACCTATCATTGTGAATATAGTTACATGCCATTCGCCTGGGCTCTAGGAGCCTCGAACCGGGGACCTCACGCCGCGTGTGAAGTAGAAGCTCTATCGACTGAGCTATTGAGCAGTCTTAATAAGGAAAGACTAGTCAACAGCAGTGTAACTTTTACAAGCTATATGAGTATGTAAAAGTTACATATTCATGAAACTTATGTTACATGGATATGTTTGTATATGGTGCTTGGACTTGGATGCGTACATTGCCCTCCAAAATGACCCAGATATAATAAATGAGGGGAGCCACACATGGCAGATGGAATTCAAACCTAAGCCAATATCACGTAATGGAATGCCAATTTGGGAATACCAGATACGAGAGAACTGGCCAAACATAATCTACAAATTACATGAAATATTATAAACCACTGATAAGGAGAGATCTAAGACTGGTTCTGGATATTAAGCTATCACCAGATGACCACATAAAGATCTACATGAGAAGAGTCTACGCTACGCTAGCAAGTTTCAGAACAATGTTTAAATATATGTACGGAAAAATCTTAAAATAAATTGTTCACGCAGTTTGTGAGGCCAAAATTGGAAGATGCATCAGTGTTGTGATGCTCGTATCTCAAGAAGCACAAACACCAATTACAAAGTGTACAAAGACACGCTACTCAATGGTCCCTGGATCTTAAGATCAAGAGCTACGATGAAGGGCGTTAAACATGCCAAGGCTTTAATATTGACAAAAGTATAAAATGCACACGGTAAGATCATACGCAGTTAATACAGAATGTATATAAAGTAGTAGAGTTTGCCCGACCCACAAGCAAGCGTGTACAACAGAACTACTTGAGAGTGGTATTATTCCACACATCTGTTTCACAGTTCTTGGGTAGCCTGGTTCACTCTCTCCGTGAACACAGCTCTTGTAGCGGGGTCCGCAATTGTACAGCAGTGTTCACATTGTTCAACAGCAAGCCTTGTCAAGCCAATTATTGTTTTAGATATACCCTGTTGGACCGTATGTGATTATATATATATATATATATATATATATATATATATATATATATATATATATATTATATATATATATATATATATATATGCTTCTCAGCATATATATATATGCTGAGAAGCCTACTATGC
>WNGS01163947.1:6545286-6556650 GCA_020271785.1 Procambarus virginalis
CTCTCCATAGTGTATAGTAAGTCACTGGAAACGGGGGACCTACCAGAAATATGGAAGACTGCTAATGTAGTACCAATATACAAAAGGGTGACAGACAAGAGGCACTGAACTACAGGCCAGTGTCCTTAACTTGTATACCATGCAAGGTGATGGAGAAGATTGTGAGAAAAAACCTAGTAACACATCTGGAGAGAAGAGACTTCGTGACAACCCATCAACATGGGTTCAGGGAGGGTAAATCTTGCCTTACAGGATTGATAGAATTCTACGATCAGGTGACAAGAATTAAGCAAGAAAGAGAAGGGTGGGCGGACTGCATTTTTTTGGACTGTCGGAAAGCCTTTGACACAGTACCCCATAAAAGGTTGATGCATAAGCTGGAGAACAGGCAGGAGTAACAGGTAGGGCGCTCCAGTGGATAAGGGAGTACCTAAGCAATAGGAAACAGAGAGTTACAGTGAGGGGTGAGACCTCAGACTGGCGTGAAGTCACCAGTGGAGTCCCACAGGGCTCTGTACTTGGACCTATCCTGTTTCTGATATACGTAAATGATCTCCCAGAGGGTATAGACTCATTCCTCTCAATGTTTGCTGACGACGCCAAAATTATGAGAAGGATTAAGACAGAGGAGGACAGCTTGAGACTTCAAGAAGACCTGGACAAGCTGCAGGAATGGTCGAACAAATGGCTGTTAGAGTTTAACCCAAGCAAATGTAATGTAATGAAGATAGGGGTAGAAGCAGGAGACCAGATACAAGGTATCATTTGGGAGATGAAATACTTCAAGAGTCAGAGAGAGAGAAAGACCTGGGGGTTGATATCACGCCAGACCTGTCCCCTGAAGCTCATATCAAGAGGATAACATCAGCAGCATATGCCAGGTTGGCTAACATAAGAACGGCCTTTAGAAACTTGTGTAAGGAATCTTTCAGAACATTATATACCACATATGTCAGACCAATCCTGGAGTATGCGGCTCCAGCATGGAGTCCCTATCTAGTCAAGCATAAGACTAAACTGGAAAAGGTTCAAAGGTTTGCCACCAGACTAGTACCCGAGCTGAGAGGTATGAGCTACGAGGAGCGACTGCAGGAATTAAACCTCACTTCGTTGGAAGACAGAAGAGTTAGGGGGGACATGATCACCACATTCAAGATTCTCAGGGGAATCGACAGGGTTGATAAAGACAGGCTGTTTAACACAAGGGGCACACGCACTAGGGGACACAGGTGGAAGCTGAGTGCCCAAATGAGCCACAGAGATATTAGAAAGAACTTTTTTAGTGTCAGAGTGGTTGACAAATGGAATGCATTAGGAAGCGATGTGGTGGAGGCTGACTCCATACACAGTTTCAAATGTAGATATGATAGAGCCCATTAGGCTCAGGAAACTGTACACCTGTTGATTGACGGTTGAGAGGCGGGACCAAAGAGCCAGAGCTCAACCCCCGCAAGCACAACTAGGTGAGTACAACTAGGTGAGTACACACACACACACACACACACACACGAGAAAAATTATTGAGGGAATTATATGGAACTGAACTTGCGTTTTTGGCCTCCCACAGGCATGCACATTCCACCTGAGCAAATGTTTCACAACCAGAACTTCTACTGACCGTACTATGGGTTTGGAGGGACACTTGCTGGTATATCTTCTCCCCCCAACCTCCCACCCTCTAAAAAAATAGTGTTACCCACCCAGGTGTTGGTGATGATGTTGCTCATTTACTCCCACATTGATGTGAGTTGTTATTAACATCTTTATTGACAAAATTAATTGCAATTTTGCCTATTCTGAGGATTTCAATTAAATTTCATTAGAGTGTGGATAATGCTGGTATTCACTGTCACACAGGACAGAGGGTCATACACAAGAGATTAGGTCTGTAGGCTGAAGCACTTATATATATCATGGTTACATTCAATGTATTAATGTATGAATATGTGAAAACTTTCTATTGTGCACTGCCACACAAGGACAGGGCAGTTCATAAGAGATGCAGCTTAGCAGTAATGTAATAAAATTGTTCTTCATTCTTTAAAATGGCCTGCCAGATGTGCCTATAGCCAAGCGAATTACCACAATGACTACATCACATTGCCTGGTCTGGTTACTGTGCTGACCATACAAATACCTATTATTATAAAAGTTGTCATAGCTTTTAATACTGCAGCTTCCAGATCTCTGGGCATTTCTTAGTTCTTCTAAATGTGAATTAATTTCTTTTTTTAGTATGTTTCTAATAATTGCATTATATAGTCCAAAGTCATAATCAGTGTTTTCTTTCCTACAAGCCTCATTGGCCAATCGATCTACAAAGTCATGTTTTCCAACTCCAACATGCGATGGGATCCACACAAATTTTATACAAGAGTTATTATCATTGGCAAAAATTACATTCAATTTAATATTACAAGCTACTTGAGACATACATCGTGATGGGTTATTTAAGGACTGCAGAGCACTTTTAGAGTCACAGAATATAACTCCACCACCATTGAGCTTAAGGTATTCAGTTGCTAGATAATACCCAATAGCTCGGTCTGTGTCGTGCTTGCCCAGTTGTTCAGTCTCTGTGTACTAGACATGATCATTTCATTCCCTTTATACACTGCACATGCACAACCTGTTCTACCAGTGCCTAATTGCACAGAGTCATCAGTAAGGCATAGGATTCAGTTGGTTTGAGATTTTGAAGATGACTGTCAATAGCTTCAATTTAATTTTTTTTAATTTTGCCCCGAGGGCCGAGTTTATTGGGCAACGCCACTCATCTTGTGAGTGGACACACCGCCATAGCAGCATGTACAACACTCCCCAATAGGAAGAAAATCCGCTGGGTTGTTCATCCTGTCACTTGTACCCAGACACAGCTGGGACTTGCTTAACTGTCTCAAGTGAACAGCTTCTAATGTTATACATCTCAGTTTCAGTGTTATACATGTGTAAGTGACGCTGGTGTGAGTGCGTGCCGGGCGCCGCCACAGATAACTTGGCGGACCTGCGGCCGTGTTCACCAATGCCCTGAGGACATTCTGACTAACCATGACGCCAGTTATCTCCTGTAACATATATTGAGGCTCCGATATTTTAAAACTCAAGAGTTTATGCGAAAGTGTTGTGATTCTACAATTCGTTTTGAACATATTCAATTTAATAATAAGTTTGTAATGATCAAAACCAGCATTATGAGTGTCCTCCAGGTTAGACATATATCTGAATGTATCGCATCATTCAAAAGACCAATTTGAGAGCAAAAGGACATTAGACAAGCGATGTTAAAGATGTCACACTTCACCGAGGAGTTTACAGAGGGACGAATGAGTCGACGGAACATTGGGAAACAGTTTACAGGAAGCACAGCCGACGTTGTCAAACTTTTCTCCAAAAATTATTGAACCTAAAGGCACTGTGGATGAAATGTACAAAATATGGACTGTTGCTCCCGAAGAAAAATTCACGTTTTGTACCACTGGAATTACATGGAGCTTAACAACAAGTGAGAGTGAACATAAATCTTGCTTAGTCTCTCTTAGGCCTAAATAAGCAATCCTATACTTAAAACTCGTAATCTTAGCCTAATATAACGCTTATATGTACAGTTATGTACATAGTATGTACATGTGCAATACTAAGCTTGCGAGAAGTTAGGTTTGGTTGATGCAATCTTACTCTACAATATTTACAGTACGAAACGATGACTTCCTTTGGTTCAAAAATCAGTATTTTGTACAGTGGCACCATAGTGCCACTGTTCGAGGATGACAAGGCGACCCTACTAACACAGTGCCGTGGCAGGCCACCTTCCTTGTAAGGTTCTAGCTAAACCACACACACATGGGAGGAACTTATCTGCCATTTGAATTATTTGATTACATCTGGTTTCTTTCCCATTATATTTTGTATGTTATTGAAATGCTTGACTTTGTTGTCCAGTGGGTTCTTATGTAGCTTTTCATAAGCATGAGAGTCGTTGAGTGGCGGGTCAAGCTGGCTTGTATAATTCGGGGGATTGACCGGGGGCCTGCAAGAAGCGAGACCATCACTCAAGTCTCCAGTCCAAGTGGTCTGATAGTCAACAACACATCGTATGATGAAGGCAACGTCACCAGCATAGTTCATGTTGATTATGTTGATGTCAAGCACCGACATCAATAGTGGGGAGGGAATGACATCAACACATTTACACAAGATCAACATTTACCAGCCCCCACACTTTACAAACCTCGGGTAAATGACTTTTTAAACAACTTTACACTCGACCACGTATTTTAAGATGACCAAATTCGCTGGAAATGACACGTGGTCTGCCTTTCAGGTCTTTGATAGCATCAGGACAAAAATTGTGTGGGGTACCTTTGAGGATATAATATGCCTCAGATGCTTTTCACAATATTGGAATCTCTTTGAATAATCATTTTGGTTTAAAACTGTAATAAAACGAGTGTAGTGAGTTAAAAGCCGCTACAACACATTTGCCAAAATTGAAGATAAGGTTGTATTCAGCACTATATCTATGGAATTTTTAGCTGGTGTCAAAGGAACTAGATCATCAGCATAACAGTAAACATTGGCCACACTACTGCCTATGTGACAGTCAACTCTACTGAACCTTAACTCTTTCAACAATGGATCAAATCAGTAAATAATAGATGACTGAGAACAACACCATGATGAAGGTAAAGCATAAAGCCACTACGAGCTCACCATAGCCCGTGCTACTTGGAACTTTTGTTCCAGATAGCGAATCTTTAACAACAACACAGGTAAAGCATAACAAAGACAAGACAGAAGTCAGATAATACGGTTCAACAGGAGAGCAGTGATTGGCTGTGTCTGAGAGACCGTGTTAAGCTCAAGTGGGGCCTATTTCTTACCCACACATCATATATGAGTATGTAAAAGTATGTATGAGTATGTGAGTAAAAGTGAGTAACTCACTTTTGCGCTAACGTCTATTGTATTACAAAATTTGCACTACAATAAGCTCTAAATAGCTATCGAAGCTTGGTTACTGTAAGTGGTGCTTGGGTACAGCGGTGGTGACCTTCCCGGCCCGCAGGTCACTGGCAGGAGGCGCGGGGTCATCATAGGTCACTGAACAACATATAAATATTTCACCACAAATGTAAATCGCTTGGCTTCACGAGCATTAACGTTCTGCCCGAACACCCATTATGTGGCTAATCTTTCCGCCACTCACCCACAAAATGGATACGAGTTCCTTAATAAACTAAACTGATGGTGCTCACACAATGAGCTGATGTGAAGTATAGAGCCAGAGCTGCTCTAGACCCATCATGAACTAACACAGTAGTGAAGCTCCTAGCTAATATACACCTGTTTTCTACCACCCAATATGTGTGAATTAGGAATTTATCAGGGGAAAGCGCCAAGCCATTACGACTATATATATAGCACTTGGAAGGGGGTCAGGATAAGGATTTGGGATGGGACGGGGGGAAGAATGGTGTCCAATCACTTGGACGGTCGGGGATTGAACGCTGACCTGCATGAAGCGAGACCGTCGCTCTACCGTCCAGCCCAAGTGGTTGGACACCAATATGTGTGACGCAAAGCAACAACTTGTTATGTATATATAAAATTTTGAATTTAAACAATCTTTTGTTTTAAATAATCATAATTGCACACACACACATATACATACATACACCAAAGAGAGGCGGGACCAAAGAGCCAGAGCTCAACCCCGCAAGCACAATTAGGTGAGTACATACAGGGCCTCGGGCCTCGCGGCTGAGTGGATAGCGCTCGGGGGTTGTAGTTCTAAGGGCCTGGGTTCGATTCCGTGTGTGAGTATTCACCTAGTTGAGCTTGCAAGGGTTGAGATTGACAGTTGAGAGGCTCCGCCTCTCAACTGTCAATCAACTGGTGTACAGGTTCCTGAGCCTACTGGGCTCTATCATATCTACACTTGAAGCTGTGTATGGAGTCAGCCTCCACCGCATCACTGCCTAATGCATTCCATTTACAAACTTCTCTGACACTAAACAAAATTCTTTCTAAAGTTTTTATGGCTCATTTGGGCACTCAATTTCCACCTGTGTCCTTAGTGCGTGTTCCCCTTGTGTTAAATATACTGTCCTTGTCTACCTTATCAATTCCTTTGAGAATCTTGTATGTGGTGATCATCCCCCCCCCTAACTCTCCTGTCTTCCAGCGACGTGAGGTTTAATTCCCGAAGTCTCTCCTCATAGCTCATGCCCCTCAATTCGGGCACTATAGCATGATGGCAAACCTCTGAACCTTTTCCAATTTAGTTTTATGCTTGATGAGATATGGACTCCAAGCTGGAGCTGCATACACTAGGATTGGTTTGACGTACGTGGTATACAAGGTTCTAAATGATTCCTTACATAAGTTTCTAAAGGTCGTTCTTATGTTGGCCAACCTGGCATATGCCGCTGATGTTATCCTCTTGATGTGGGCTTCGGGGGACAAGTCTAGCGTGATATGAACCCCCAGGTCTTTTCTCTCTCTGATTCTAGAAGAATTTCATCTCCCAAATGATAACTTGTATCTGGCCTCCTGCTCCCTACACCTGTCACCTATACGTCTGTGTGTGTGTGTGTGTGTGTGTGTGTGTGTGTGGTGTGTGTGTGTGTGTGTGTGTGTGTGTGTGTGTGTGTGTGTGTGTGTGGTTTCGGAGACAGGAACGTTACTATTGATTGTAAGCTACTTAATGCTAGTGATGAGGATATGGATTCCGAAATAATTAAGCTGTCTACTACAGTGTCTTGAATAATTGAGAGTGCTGCGAGGACTCCCAACAGTTCAACTTGCAAGGAAGATGTCTAGTTACTTCAAAATTCTTTTCAATTGTGCTTCCATCAGGCCGATGAACCATAACAGCACTTGCCGTGCTTGCTGTAGCTGTATTGAGTGATCCGTCAGTGTATATGGTCTGTGCGATGAGGTTTTAGTTTGTATCTTGTGTATGTGTTCCAGGGTACTTAATTTACCAGCAAGTTGAGCATGAGAATTAGTTTCTTGGTGGGGGTATGCATGCGTCAGGATGTCAAAAGGTTCTATTTGCCAGGATGGAAGGATGTCCAGCATTCTTTCATCTGTACATTCATCATGCAGCCTCATCATTTTAATTCATGTAGTCCATCATTTTAATATGAGTGGTTGTTCTTTGAATCCATCTACAATCATTAGCTGCACTGCGAATGTCGTCTAACTGTTCGATTGCTACAGTGATATATTCATTATCAAACAGAAATTTAGTCAGGTATCATAGATTGATTTCAAACATTCTATCCCGAAGGTTAGTTATATTTAATATTTTACGCATATTGGGAAGTTTGTGCTTATTGGACAGTCAAGATAATTCTGAGGGCTTTATTTTGCATTTTCCAGTCTATCAAACTTTTGCCAAGATGTAGGACTAAGGCCGGTGCTTGATAGTGTATGAGAGTCATTGTATATATACATACATACACAACACACCACACACACACACACACACACACACACACACACACACAAACACACACACTCTGCCAAAACTAGAAGACAGAAGAAAAAGAGGCGATATGATCACTACATACAAAATGTAGTAAAGGAATTGATAAAATCGACAGGAAAGATTTCCTGAGACCTGGAACTTCAAGAACAAGAGGTCATAGATATAAAGGGCTAAACACAGATGCCGAAGAAATATAAGAAAATTCACTTTCGCAAACAGAGTGGTAGACGGTTGGAACAGTTGGGGGAGAAGGTGGTGGAGGCCAAGACCGTCAGTAGTTTCAAAGCGTTATATGACAAAGAGTGTGGGAGACGGGACACCACGAGCGTAGCTCTCATCCTGTAACTACACTTAGGTAATTACACTTAGGTAATTACACACACACACACACACACCACACACATTATACACATATAGATATATATATATATATATATATATAGATATATATATATAGATATATATATATATGCCAAGTATATTATTTTTACTAGTCTAATATTTACACCATTTGAGGGCTGTGTCCCATTACAGTTGTGAGAGCCTTGAGTCTATTTTTACAGTGTTGATGCAACTTTCTAACTCCAGTTAATGAAGATACTAAAGACTGAGACACCGAGGTATTTAAAAGAGGAGACATAGATCCCATTATACTATCAATGTTGTATTTTACAACACAACAACAGACTATGCCAGAGTGATCACTCGTCCCATAAAGGCGAGGCTACTGTATGTGATACAGTCACCTGAGATAACAGTTCACACCCAAGATCACACACACACACTTCCTCACATGTGTCATTAACTATCCCAAAATAATCACGTTGACGCGACGATAAACACGTTCAAAGCAATTTTAAGAGTCAACATACAATTTTAATATTAACCAAAAACCTGCTGAATGAAAGAGCAAGGTTCACCTCTCTCTCTCTCTCTCTCTCTCTCTCTCTCTCTCTCTCTCTCTCTCTCAATCTCCTCAAACTCCATTTATAACGCTTTTTGAGAAAGACAAAAATATCTAAACTAAGACAAAGTTGGTACGGACACTCCTTCACTGAGATGGACAGGCCTCCCGACGGTGATACTGTGACAGGTAAAGTAGACATAACTATGAATACCGGTTACTTGGACCACCTCTGGATGAAGCTGACGCCACCTGTCTACCACTCTCTACTTATCAGCACCACTTGCTTACATAGCACTCGTTCACCTGTGCTTCCAACTTACACTGTGGTCCTGCTGTCTTCTACAACCGCCTCCTCTTGTTCTCTGAGCTGTCCTTTTAGTCTCCTCTCCCCTCCCCCTCCTCCCAAACTTCATTTCTTTACATTTTGGGGATTAAACTCCAGTAGCCACTTGTCCGGCCACTCTGCAGCCTGTCCAGAGCCTCAAGTATTACACAGTCCTCTTCAGGCCTTATCATTTTCACCACTTTAGGATCATCTACAAATATTGACAAATACAAGCCTGCCTCCTCAGGAAGATCCTTTACATAACACAAGAACAGTAGTTGTCCAGTACCAGGTCTTGTGAGACTTCCTTACAGTACAACCACAGAGATCACACTAACGTGATGCATCAAATGAACAAATCCACAAGGGCCCTCACGAGGTATTCGAACCTACGTCCGAGAGCATCCCAGACGCTGCCTTATTTGCTTGAGCTACGACATGGTCAAAAAGAGTTGAAACCAAAAGTTTTACTGAACTTACTAGGATTCTGCAGCCTCTCCGAGACACAAAGCAGTGTTTTACACATCTCCCCCATGCACTCGATTTGTTCTTCACAATAACCTGTTTCCCATTCCTCACATGAGCTTTACTTCACTCCAGTATCTCCTTGATTACCCTCACCCCTGCTTTTACAACTTGTGCATCAGCTTTTTGTAAGGAGGCAGTGTCAAAGGCTCTTCGGAAATCTAGGAAGATGCAATCCACCCAGCCATCTTTTTCCTGATTTTGCCTACCTCAACGTAAAACTGGTATAAGCTTGCAAGGTATAACTTTAAAATTTCCAAACATTTTTACCTTTCAGATACAAAGCTAATCGGATCAGATGACTATGGATACGTTCCACTATCAGTCATCTTTCTGATTATTTCCATGGTATTTATTACCAAGATAATATTATATATATATATATATAGA
Organism: Procambarus virginalis; assembly: GCA_020271785.1. Taxonomy (NCBI): domain Eukaryota; kingdom Metazoa; phylum Arthropoda; class Malacostraca; order Decapoda; family Cambaridae; genus Procambarus; species Procambarus virginalis. The sequence continues at coordinate 6,554,929 of WNGS01163947.1, forward strand.
TATATATATATATATATATATATATATATATATATATATATATATATATATATATATATGACAGCGTCAGACCACGGAGGAAAATTGAAACAGAAATTTTCCTTAAGCACTTTCGTATATTAATACATCTTAGAAGGATGCTTCTGAAGATGTATTAATATACGAAAGTACTTAAGGAAATTCCTGTTTCAATTTTCCTCCGTGGTCTGACACTGTCATATATATATATATATATATATATATATATATATATATATATATATATATATATATATACATATATATATCATATATATATGTATATTATATAGATTATATATGTTACACTCACACACGAGTGTGTGTGTGGTACTCACCTAGTTGTGCTTGCGGGGGTTGAGCTCTGGCTCTTTGGTCCCGCCTCTCAACTGTTAATCAACTGGTAGGTGTGTGTGCCAATATATAGTGCCTGCAACCCATCTTCCGAACTGACAGGACAGTTTAATACTAAGTGTAATAAGTACATTTCCTGACTGTCATACATAGTACATAATTGCACTTATTGGCTGTTACATTTACCTCCTTTAATTTTTGGAGGACGAGCAGGTGCAAACTATTACCCTCTTCAGCAGGCAGAGGAACTTGTGTTTTATTGTGCATAGGTAAGAATAACTATAGGTTATATTTAATGAATGGAAATAAGTGATAACATTTAGTGTCTTTTTGGGAAATAAATTATAACTTTTCATGTTTTCAAAGAAAAATGGTAAAATATTTACTGAAAAAAATAAAAATAATAAAAATAATAAAAAAATATTATATGTAAGGAAAACATTAGTAACTTTTGTCTGGGAGAAATTTGCTATAACCTTTCATGTGTTTTAGGAAAATCAGTAAAAATATAACTTTTATGAAAAGAAACAAGTTATAACTTTTACTACAAGTACGGAAAATCCTAATTATAAATTGTCTTTGTAAGCCCCGGTGCCGACAACCCTCCACAGGATATATATATACACTGAGAAGTAGGGTATATACACTGAGAAGTAGGGAATATACACTAAGAAGTAGGGTATATACACGAGAGAAGCAGGGCATATACACTAAGAGTAGGGTATATACACTAAGAAGTAGGGTATATACACTGAGAAGTAGGGAAATACACTGAGAAGTAGGGAATATACACTAAGAAGTAGGGTATATACACTGAGAAGTAGGGAATATACACTGAGAAGTAGGGTATATACACTAAGAAGTAGGGTATATACACTAAGAAGTAGGGTATATACACTAAGAAGTAGGGTATATACAGCGAGAAGCAGGGATATACACTAAGAAGTAGGGTATATACACTAAGAAGTAGGGTATATACACTTAGAAGTAGGGTATATAAGCGAGAAGCAGGGCATATACCTAAGAAGTAGGGTATATACAGCGAGAAGTAGGGAATATACACTAAGAAGTAGGGTATATACACTCAAGAAGTAGGGTATATACACTAAGAAGTAGGGTATATACAGCGAGAAGCAGGGCATATACACTAAGAAGTAGGGAATATACACTAAGAAGTAGGGTATATACACTAAGAAGTAGGGTATATACAGCGAGAAGCAGGGCATATACACTAAGAAGTAGGGTATATACACTAAGAAGTAGGGTATATACACTTAGAAGTAGGGTAATACAGCGAGAAAGCAGGCATATACACTGAGTACCAGGGGCATATACATTGAAAAGCAGGGA
>WNGS01163947.1:6630410-6645282 GCA_020271785.1 Procambarus virginalis
CCTTGTTGTTTTTATATTGCTTCTCCTATGGGGTTAATTAATGCTTTTACTGCTAATATTATTATTGTCATCAATTAAGTGTCATTGTAAAAAAAATCTATTGTTTCTCTATTTGAGATCCGGATGCTATTAATGATCCTATTATGACTAGTATTAGTAAGTTTTCATTGCTGCTGCTGCTACATTCGTTAATTCCTAGTTTCGTTTAATTCCTAACTTCCTTGTTTAATTATTGCAACTGTTGTTATTGTTGGTATTATTGCTATTACTGCAAATGTTGCTGTTATTACTGCAAATGTTGCTGTTATTACTGCAAATGTTGCTGTTATTGCTGCAAATGTTGCTGTTATTACTGTAAATGTTGCTGTTATTGCTGCTAATGTTGCTGTTATTACTGCAAATGTTGCTGTTATTGCTGCAAATGTTGCTGCAATTACTGCAAATGTTGCTGTTATTACTGTAAATGTTGCTGTTATTACTGCAAATGTTGCTGCTATTACTGCAATGTTGCTGTTATTACTGTAAATGTTGCTGTTATTACTGCAAATGTTGCTGTTATTACTGCAAATGTGCTGTTATTACTGTAAATGTTGCTGTTATTGCTGCAAATGTTGCTGCTATTACTGCAAATGTTGCTGTTATTACAGTAAATGTTGCTGTTATTACTGCAAATGTTGCTGTTATTACTGCAAATGTTGCTGTTATTACTGTAAATGTTGCTGTTATTACTGCAAATGTTGCTGTTATTACTGCAAATGTTGTCTGTTATTACTGTAATGTTGCTGTTATTACTGAAAATGTTGTTGTTACAATTACGGTTTAAACAAGTGCCATTTGAAGACACTTGCAGACTAAAGAATTTTAGAAGACTGATCTCAGTAGAGATCATTTCATGGTGAACTGGAATGTAATGTTGGCGTGTATTTGATGTAAGAGTGTGACGTAATGCCAGATACACACCTGAGACTGTTGATAGAGTTCAGTATAAGCAGTGTTAAGTAATTACCTAAGTGTAGTTACAGGATGAGAGCTACGCTCGGGTGTCCCGTCTTCCCAGCACTCTTTTCTGTAACGCTTTGAAACTACTGACGGTCTTGGCCTCCACCACCTTCTCCTAACTTGTTTCAACCGTCTACCACTCTGTTTGTGAAAGTGAATTTATCTTACCGTATTTCTCGGCAGTTTTTTTAATTAGTTTAAATCTCTTGTCTTGAAGTTCCGGTCTCAGAGATTCTTCCCTATCAATTTTATCGATTCCTGTTACTATTTTGTACGTAGTGATCATATCGCCTCTTTTTCTCTATCTTCTATTTTGGCATATTTAATCCTCTTAACTCTCCTCGTAGCTCTTGTCCTTCAGTTCTGGGAGCCACTTAGTGGCATGTCTTTGCACTTTTCAGTTTGTTGATGTGCTTCTTAAGATATGGGCACCACACAACCGCTGCATATTCCAGCTTTGGATTAACAAAGTCGTGAACAATTTCTTTAGATTTCCCATCCATGTATTTAAAAGCAATTCTGAAGTTAGAAAGTGTAGCATAGGCTCCTCGCACAATGTTCTTTATGGATCTCGGTGATAGTTTTCTTCTAGAACACCCCTAGGTCTCTTTCTTTATCAGAATTGTTTAAAATTTCTCACATAATTTAAATGTAATCATAAGCTATATAATTTAAAGCTGCACTTTCTGCATCACATGATACTTTACACCACATGAAAGACTAAGGAACGTTTCCAATTAGTTTGGTATAGGCCCAATTATCCCCCGCTTACAAACGTTTCAGGGGCATACGAAAAGTTCATATGATATACGAAAAGTTCGTTACCAAATCGGACACACAAAGGAGGCTAAACTGCACAAATTCGATAGACAACTTCGTTTTGCCAACATCAAAAGTGCCAAGTTTTAAATCAAGGGGAAAAAAAGACACTCTCAGAAGATAGTTGAGAATCCCTGCCGGAGATGGAAAAATATACCATTATGTCCCCATACTTAATGATATAATAATAACGTAGCAACGTAGATATATAACCGAACTAAACCAACCCTATCTAACCTAACCTAACCTACCTAACCTAACCTAACCTAACCTAACTTAACCTAACCTAACATAACATAACATAACATAACCTAACCTAACCTAAACTAACATAACTAAATCAATAATTTATGTTCTTAATATAATATAATATTAATATTTAAATAAACCAAAAGGAAACAATCATATCTTCGTAGCAGTTCAGAATGCAAACACTGCATGATGAAAACAACTCATCCTCCCAAGTAACGTGTCGCGTTTCTTACGTCATCGTAACAAATGTTACAGTTGCAATGTGAGTAATTACCTAAGTGTAGTTACAGGATGAGAGCTACGCTCGTGGTGTCCCGTCTTCCCAGCACTCTTTGTCGTGTAACGCTTTGAAACTACTGACGGTCTTGGCCTCCACCACCTTCTCCCCTAACTTGTTCCAACCGTCTACCACTCTGTTTGTGAAAGTGAATTTTCATTTACCGTATTTCTTCGGCAGTTTTGTTTAGTTAGTTTAAATCTCTTGTTCTTGAAGTTCCGGGTCTCAGGAATTCTTCCCTATCAATTTTATCGATTCCTGTTACTATTTTGTACATAGTGATCATATCGCCTCTTTTTCATCTATCTTCTAGTTTTGGCATATTTAATGCCTCTAACCTCTCCTCGTAGCTCTTGTCCTTCAGTTCTGGGAGCCACTTAGTGGCATGTCTTTGCATCTTTTACAGTTTGTTGATGTGCTTCTTAAGATATGGGCACCACACAACCGCTGCATATTCCAGCTTTGGATTAACAAAAGTCGTGAACAATTTCTTTAGTATTTCGCCATCCATGTATTTAAAATCAATTCTGAAGTTAGAAAGTGTAGCATAGGCTCCTCGCACAATGTTCTTTATGTGATCCTCGGGTGATAGTTTTCTATCTAGAAACACCCCTAGATCTCTTTCTTTATCAGAATTGTTTAAAAATTTCTCACATAATTTATAGGTTGTGTGGGGTCTATGTTCTCCTATTCCACATTCCATAACATGGCATTTATTCACATTAAATTCCATTTGCCAAGTGGTGCTCCATATACTTATTTTGTCCAGGTCCTCTTCAAGGGCATAGCAATCATCTAAGTTTCCTATCTTCCATCATCAGCAAACAGGTTCATATAATTTTGTATTTCATCTGGTAGATCATTTATGTAAACAATGAACATCACCGGTGCAAGAACTGAACCCTGTGGTACTCCACTTGTGACATTTCTCCAGTCCGATACATTGCCTCTGATTACTGCCATCATTTTTGTCAGACAATTTTTCATCCATGTTAGTAGCTTACCTGTCACCCCTCAAATATGTTCCAGTTTCCAGAACAACCTCTTATGTGGAACTCTGTCGAAAGCCTTTTTTAGGTACAGATAGATGCAGACAACCCAACCATCTCTTTCCTGTAAAATCTCTGTGGCTTGATCATAAATATTAAGTAAATTCTCACATAATTGTGAGACTTTAAAGTGTGTATGTATGTATGTGTAGTGTACATGTGTACATGTAGCGTGTGTATGTAGTGTACATGTGTTCATGTAGTGTGTGTTTAGTGTACATGTGTACATGTAGTGTGTGTGTGTGTGTATGTAGTATACATATGTACATGTAGTGTGTAGTGTACATGTAGTGTGTGTGTGTGTAGTGTACATGTGTACATGTAGTGTGTGTGTGTGTGTAGTGTATATGTAGTGTGTGTGTGTACGTAGTATTCATGTAGTGTGTAGTGTTCTTGTGTACATGTAGTGTTCATACAGTGTACATATAGTGCACATATAGTGCACATACAGTGCACACGTTCCATTAAGCAAGTTGCATCAATATACTACGCCAGGGTATCTTCCTTGATCAATAAATAACATACTGTTCAAGCTCTATTTGGCATGCCTGAAGCCTTTCAATCTGGCGGCCGGGGAGGGGGGTAGGGGTAGGAGGGAGGAGGAAGGAAAAAAAAGAACTAAGAGAGGGGGTTAGGGGGGGGGGGTTGGCAAGAGTTTTATATTGAGCTGGGTAGTGCACATGAAGCATGCGCAGTAGGCCTGCTCCCAGCAGCGCACCGCGCACTCAACCGCGCGCGAGCGAGGTCCCACTCGCTGGATGTACCTCGCCACAGTCGCACCCGCTCCACAATCATTTAAAAGCGAATGCAAAAAAAAATATATATATACTAAAAAAACAAAACAAAAAATGTCGCAATTTCTTATTTCACTTTTTTTTTTTTGGTCGTTGCTGACTATATATACTAAGTATTTCCGTGATAAACTGTAGGGGCATGAGTTATTTATTTTCCCAACTGTGATTCACTGTATTTTTACGGCGATGCATAAAAGATATACACATACACGTTGGCACAGCAAATACACATGCATATATATATATATATATATATATATATATATATATATATATATATATATACATACATACATATAGGGACATATACGTTATTCCCTTGGCAAATACAAATTCTTAGATTGGTTTCGATTCGTTATATAGAGTTAAATGTTTTCATATTTTGTGTTGTTGTTGTTGTTGTCTTGTCCCTAGTAACTGCCCCCCCCCCATCATGGGTCCCTGTCAGATGCCCCCCCCCCTCTCTCATCATGGGGTCCCGAATTCATGGCCTAGTGGTCCAAGGTGTGTGCTGGGAGTACACCCAGAGCGCAGGTTCGAATCCTCCCCATGGCTCCTACCGATTTTCTCACTGATACATTACGCTAATGTGATTTTTTTTGTGCACTGAGTTGAGTAATAATGGACTGAGTAATACTGGCTTGAGTAATACTGGACTAAGTAATCCTGGATTGAGTAATACGGGAATGAGTAATACTGGCGTGAGTAATACTGGGGATAATTAATACTGAGGCTAAGAATATCGGAGCGAGTAATATTGGGATGAGTAATACTGGAGCAAGTAAAACTGGAGTGAGCAAAACTGTGGTGAGTGACACTGGGGAGAGCAATACTGAGTCTAGTAATATTAATATGGAGAGTAATACTGTGCTAAAAGTTATATTAATATGGAGAGTAATACTGTGCTAAAAGTAATACTAATAAGGAGAATAATACTGTGCTAAAAGTAATACTAATAGGGAGAGTAATACTGTGCTAAAAGTAATACTAATAAGGAGAATAATACTGTGCTAAAAGTAATACTAATAGGGAGAGTAATACTGTGCTAAAAGTAATACTAATTGGGAGAATAATACTGTACTAATCATATTCTTGAAACTTAAGATTCAATTCAATTAGTGTATTTTATCTAATATACACTAACTGTATATTAGCAGAACTTTCTAGTCTTCTTATCATCCTAATTCACAAAATTAGACATTTTTCACAAAATTTTCACAGTTCTCTAATATATAAGTTCTCTAAACTATACGTTTTTCCTATGGTTGTAACATCTGTTGACCCGTCACAAGTGTCCTGATTGTTAAAATCATTGATAAATACAATTTCTAAATCAAATTCTAGATAATACAGAATATAATTATAATGATTACATGTTATGATGTTAGTCTAACTTTTCTCTTAGATAACTAATGGAGCCTAATATTAAACTCATTTACATATGTACAAATATTTCAGAATTAAGGTTTTGATATTGAATTAGAATTTGCATAAAAAATATTAGCAAAATATACCACAGTATTTTGAGTAAATTGTTTAATAATCTAAATTATTAGTCACTATTACAATTTATACAGTCTTTAACACTATTTTATTTGTTACACCTTGTAAAATTCTTTGAAAAACCTACCACATAATATTTTTAAATTGTAATTAACCCAACATCATTCTGTTAGATCATTGAAACTTTATTTGATCTCAGATCTGGTGTGATTTATCTTTAAAGTGTTCAAACAGTAATGTTCCATACGTGAGAAACTCCTCAAGATATCTTAAATACTACTTCTGGGAACATGTGCGTGAACATCTGAGAACATGTGTGTGAACATCTAAAAATATGTGTGTGAACATCTAAGAATATGTGTGTGAATATCTGAGAACATGTGTGTGAACATTTGAGAACATGTGTGTGAAGATCTGAGAACATGTACTCACCTAGTTGTGTTTGGTGGGGGTTGAGCTTTGGCTCTTTGGTCCCGCCTCTCAACCGTCAATCTAGTGGTGTACAGGTTCCTGAGCTTCTCGAGCTCAGGAATTCTCAGCCTCATATGGAGCCTGAGAATGGCTCAGGCTCCTGTATGGCATGGCTCAGAATGGAATGGCTGTGTATGAAGTCAGCCTCCAGTGTGAACATGGGGTGTACATCTGAGAATATGTGTGAATATTCGGGTATTTCTTATGGTGCAGGACGGTCCCTAAGTTCAGTTACATCCTCCACAATACCTCATCACCTTGAGTCCATGAATTATTCTTTTACTTCCTGCGACTTGTCCTCACTTCTCCATCTTAGACAGGACCTTAACATCTTAGAATCTATTCATATTCCCTACATGAGAGCTGAGATGGACAGCTCTACGTCCTTGACTCCTTGGTGAATACACTAATTCATTTTTGAAAGCACTGATGATAGGAAAATTGTCTTCTAAACTCCTGGACGAGAAATAAATGAGATACATTTGTCCATTTATATCTTTGCCTTTCCTTATAACAGTAACATTTCCAAGATGAAAATCTATCACTGAAATACATAAAGTGTTACAGTCACGTTACACTGAAGTTCCAATTGTATATATTGATTCGTGGAAATTAAATAAGTGATTTAGTGCTCTAGTGCTATATTTTTCTTATCATATAATATAGGGCCAAAAATATATGTTTAAACCAGCCTGGCTGTCTAATGGCAGAAAAGTGTAACCTATCCAAGTAATATTTAACATTATTCAATACTTATATAGTGTGTGGCCCCTCACTGGCAACTGGCTGCCCGAAACGGTTTATCATATAAAAAGTGTCCTTCAAGTTTTGAACATCAACAACTCATGGTTCATAAAACAATGGAATGGAACTATCAGGGGAAAGCGCCAAGTCATTATGACTATATAGCACTTGGAAGGGGTCAGGATAAGGATTTGGATGGGACGGAGGGAAAGGAACGGTGCCCAACCATTTGGACGATAGGGGATTGAGCGTCGACCTGCATGAAGCAAGACCGTCGCTCTAACCGTCCAACCCAAGTGGTTGGGGCCAAGAAGACCTAGACAGACTTTAGAGTTGATCCGAGGAATGGCTACTAGAATTCAATATCAACAATTGTAAGGTGATTGGGAGGGGGTTTGGGAGGGGAAGGAATGGTGCCCAACCACTTGTGGACGGTAGGGGATTGAACGCCGACCTGCATGAAGCGAGACCGTCGCTCTACCGTCCACCCCAAGTGATTGGACGGGTTATAAAACAAATAATATATAACAAGTAATGACGATAAAGATAGTACTGTTGGTGTTCTTACTATTAATAGAGTTGGTGCTTTGGTGTTGGGGTTTAAGGCTTATGTCACCCTCTGGAGGGTTATTAAGGCCACCACAATAGCTAACTTATCAAGCAGGAAGTATACTTCAGTCCTGAACATACTCCAGGACTGCAGGCGATGAGTCACAATAACGTGGCTAAAGTATGTTGACCAGACCACACACTAGAAGGTGAAGAGACGACGACGTTTCGGTCCGTCCTGGACCATTCTTACTATTAATCGACTTGATAATGGTCCAGGACGGACCGAAACGTCGTCGTCTCTTCACCTTCTAGTGTGTGGTCTGGTCAACATGCTCCAGGACTACAGTAAACTCTCAAGTGTCAAGTGTACTCTCAAGTACACTGTGAAGGAGGGTACACCTCTTTGAGTATGTATTCCTTGCGATTCACTACAACTTCTGCAACTAATAAAAGCAAATATCTTAACGTGATGTAATAATTTGCTCTTATGTATATTAATATGATAGAAAGTGAGCCGAAAAATAATTAAGTATTTCAACAAAATCTCGATATAAGGTCAGAGGAGTGAGACAATTTAAGGGAATGATTGTCCAAGCCTGAGGCAGCCATGACATGATGTGAACGTTTCACACAGGTGACTGGGGTCAGATTCACGAAAGCACTTACGCAAGCATTTACGAACGTGTACATCTTTCCTCAATCTTCGACGGCTTTGGTTACATTTATTAAACAGTTTACAAGCATGAAAACTTACCATTCAACTGTTGTTATTGTTATAAACAACCTCTTGGTGCTTCAGAGCTCATTAACTATTTATAATTGTAAACAAAGCCGCCAAAGATTGAGAAAAGATGTACAGGTTCGTAAGTGCTCGCGTAACTGCTTCGTGAATCTGGCCCCTGGTGTCCAGGATAACAATGTGAAATGATCTAACATCATTTGGAAAGACCCACTGTAATTTGAAACATAAATTTAACAATCGTAAATAAAGTACATGAGAGATACAAAAAAATGCCACCTCTTACGGCTCATATGTATCAACCTTTCGCTCACGATACACATTTAGAGACAATGACACTTCGAAATGGCAAATAGACAGACACTTCGAAATGGAATATAGAAACCGAAACCCCTTTTCACCTTACAGAAGAAGGGGGGGGGGTCAACGGATATTATTGAGATACTGCCGAAGATCAGTGAATTGGCAGCCTAGTGGCATTAAATAAAAGGAACCGTGGGACAGATGAGGAGTGAAGGGAATATTGAAGAGCAAGTTTCAGCGAGAAAGAAGAGGCAGGCAGGACGGTTGAGTGCCAGGGGGCTTGACCAAACTTCAGGGTCAGAGAGAGACTAAGGCAGTGACTAGAGTGTCAAGGGCTTGACCCAAATTGAAGGCAGTTAATTTTGGATAATATATATTGACCAGACCACACACTAGAAGGTGAAGGGACGACGACGACGTTTCGGTCCGTCCTAGACCATTCTCATCGACTTGAGAATGGTCCAGGACGGACCGAAACGTCGTCGTCCATTTACCTTCTAGTGTGTGGTCTGGTCAACACACTTTAGCCACGTTATTGTGACTCATCGCCTGCATTTGGATAATATATTTTGCAAGCGCAAAATGTGGTTCGTTTATATAAGAAAGAAAATTGCAACCTTGCCGGTAAAATGCAAATATAAAGCCAAAAATATGGTAGAGTAATAGCACAAGTGTTTTGCTCCATGAAAGACGCCTCAGCTTCAGAGGCAGTGAAAAGAAAAGCCAAAGTTTACTCAGAAAGAGAAAATAAAGAAGTAACCACGAACTGCATTAAAAAATATTAATTGATAATACTGAAACTATTGACTTCAAGCAACTAGCAAAATTAAACTGATAACATGATTGTTTCAGAGCATCAGTCACCCTCAGTAAAGAGCTCAATTTTTCATATAGCCAAAGAAAGTGGTTATGGATCAATTTATTAATGGAAGACTTTAATTGTAGTTTCACTGATATAGTCTATATATATATATTCCTAAATTAAATATCCACATTCGTATAACTAAAATATTTTGAGTCTCCATTTTATATATCAAATACCAAATTATTGAGTACGAAAAATATAAATACTGTATCAGAATGTTGATTGACTTCTTATGTGATATAATTTTCTTGCAGTAGTTTGTGTAAGATTATAAATTTATTGATGATAATTATGATTATATGTAATGTATATTGATAATAATTATGAAAGCATTAGACCGAGAGTTTATTATTATGAGCCTTGCTGATAGAATAATAACATACCTAATTGTGTGATTATTAAAACAGTTATTAATAAATAGGTTGTTCTGATTACAACTGTTTTAATTAAAACTGACATTTAGGAAGCGAAAACATTAATTGATTGGTTACTTAAAACAGTTTAGAAAAGATATTAATAAACAAGATTCTTAACCGTTTTATCTTATTCTTATCATCATCTTTCTCGTTCTTTCATCTCACCTTCCACCTCATTCTCATCCCTTATACATATATTGCACGACCTGATAATGCTCCAGGTACTCCAAACAAACAAAATATATCTACCACTTACGGGCTATTCATGCCCGTGCCACCTCTTGGGTGGCCTAATCTTAATCAATCAATGGTCTAAGACGGGCTGAAACGTCGTCGATTCTTCATTTTCAAATGTGTGGTATGGATATCAAGCATTTGTACTTTTAATGTCATGCAGATGACCATTTTTATGCTCACCCGTTCGCTGGTCGTGTACGGGTCACCTGTTTAATTTTATAACTAGCAATGTTCTACATTGTTTTGATGTTAACTCAGTTGATGTTAACTCAATAAATCTTAACTCTATGTTAACGTTAGCATATTGTATTGTAACACTTGACCAAGACATTGGGAAGATACTGTGTTATTGTTATATATCACAGTTATGAGTTACTTAGGGGGAGTAGAAATAGCCTAAGCTACTCTATCCCTTTGAGATGTATTTCTTTCTTATCTCAATAAACATGCATGAGTTACATACGATTTTGTTGGACCTGACAACTGTCTCTTGGAAGCTATTCTGGATGTATTAATCATGTCCAGAGGATGAAATTAGGTTGAGATTTGTCACAGAATTGGCACGATGAAATGGATAAATTGGTGCTCCCTAAATGCGTTAGAAATAGATGAAATAGTAGGGACAACCATGGCTCTACTGGAAACATCTTTAAAGACTTGAACACTTTAAGATGCCTCTTTAAAGAGTCATAGAGCCGAGGCTTTGACTAAGAATAGACGTATGTTTAATCTTCTTTAATCTTGCTCCCTAAAATTAGCTAAACAATTCCAGAATGCAAACATTAAAATTACTCAAAGATTGGAATAAAATGAAGTTAATCTTCATTTTAATCTCAATCATGTGATCGGACTCAAACTCAGAGATTAATAGGACCAATCATGTGATCTGCCGCAAACCCCACAGATTAACAGGACCGATCATGTGATTGGACTCAACACCCCCAGATTAAAACCAATCATGTGATCGGACTCAAACCCCCAGATTAGGAAGACTAATCATATGATCGGTCATGCTACCATTCAATTTAGTTACTGGAAAAAATGAATATTTTTTTTTTTACTCATCTCGCAAATGTGAGTCAAGGGGCACTAGAAAAAAGAAAATCACAGAAGGCATATTTGCCCATTCGAGACAGCTCCAATTTACATTCACCCAAACTCAATTAAGAACATAAGAACATAAGAACAAGGTAACTGCAGAAGGCCTATTGGCCCATACGAGGCAGCTCCTATCTATAACCACCCAATCCCACTCATAAACATGTCCAACCCCATTCATATATATGACCAATTCATATATATGTCCAATTCACATCTATGTCCAATCTACGTTTAAAACTTCACATGCTCATTACTCTGAGCCTCTGAAGTTTGATCTACCATAACAGCGACCCCACGTCTGTTATGTTACCTGGTAGAAAACCACATGTTCATTTACGAAAGAACATATTTAAATGAGACACAAAAGGTAGAAAAGTATCACAACAGACCCCAATAATTACAGACCTGCGAGGCAGTCATTCTGCTTACAAATAAATTCTGTCATGCGTATCTTAGATAATTTTTGAAGAAAAAGTACATTTTGATGTTAGACGCTTAGAATTTGAGTAGGATGATGCTGCAACGACCCTTGCACGTTTCCAGTTGAAAGATGCCAAAAGCCATACTAAGAAAGAGAAGGATTAAGTCCTCTGGACTTTTAATAGATTTATCGTTGATGATATACAACACCTAACACCGAATATTTGTATTGATGCATTACTTGTGCACTCTTAAGACATACAACCTGACAACCTATTTACGTATCAATTTTGTAATCTTAAGATATATGTACTTTAGTAAAAACACATATTATACTTATATAAAGCTAGATATATCAAACTTATTTGATAAAGATAATGATATAGGTGACATTGTAGCCCGAATATCCCAAGCACGAGAGCTACAATTATGTCTATATAACATATACACAACATAACATATATATTTTTAATCACTATAAAGATTTATTTATATTAATTTGATTAAAAAAAATAATCTGTCAATTTGTTACTAGATATTTATTGACTACTTCAACTACAAATTTACAATTACTGCTACATCTAAAATTTTGCTACTAATATTACACTGATTTACACCAGCCGGCTTTGTAACGATTTGCATTATTAGTTACAAATAAAGCGCCGAAGCGTTATTATTTATACATATTTATTTTCAGAGGTGTGGGTTAAGTGTCTAATTTTGAGCCCCGTTATTGTGACTCTGTGGTCACGAATAATGTTCGAAATTTAATCACTACTCCTATATCTTCTACTGCTGAAACATTACTACCTCAGCACCAATGATTGATACTAATACTTCTACCACACCTATCACTGATACTAATATTTCTACCACGCCTATCACTGATACTAATACTTCTACCACACCTATCACTGATACTAATACTTCTACCACGCCTATCACTGATACTAATACTTCTACCACGCCTATCACTGATACTAATACTTCTACCACGCCTATCACTGATACTAATACTTCTACCACGCCTATCACTGATACTAATACTTCTACCACACCTATCACTGATACTAATATTTATCATATTTATATTTACCAGGAAGGAGGAAGAAGTATTTGACATTCAGTACCTTCCTCCCTTGGGTAAAAGTGACCATGTCTTTTTGGAATAAAGTATGCAATGTGTTATAATCTGGAAGAAAATAAGGAGGATGAGGCAGTTGAAAAACCTGACTTCAAGAGAGGACATTATGGCAACCTTAGAAATTTTTTTAGTGAGTATAATTGGACAGACTTGTTGCTAGGCAAGGAAGTGAATGAGATGTATGTCAAGTTTTGTGAAATATATGATAAAGGCACAAACAAATTTATACCAAAACAGAGATGCAGAACTAGGAAACAGGATTGGTTCAATAGGAATTGCGAGAGGGCCAGAGACCAAAAGACACAAAAATGGAATCAATACAGGAAGAGGCCAAACCCCCAAACATACAAACGATTCAAAGATGCAAGAAACAACTACACAGCAGTAAGGAGAGAGGCAGAAAGAAATTTTGAAAAAGGGATTGCAGACAAATGTAAAACAGAACCAGGGCTATTCTACAAATTCATAAACAACAAATTGCAGGTAAAGGATAATATTCAGAGGTTGATAATGGGAAATAGATTCACGGAAAATGAAAAGGAAATGTGTGAAACACTAAACGAAAAGTTCCAAAGTGTGTTTGTACAAAATGAAATCTTTAGGGAACCAGACACAATAAGAATTCCAGAGAACAACATAGAGCACATAGAGGTGACTAGAGACGAAGTGGAAAAAATGCTCAAGGAGCTAAGTAAGAACAAGGCAGTTGGTCCAGATGGAGTTTCACCATGGGTTCTGAGAGAGTGTGCACCTGAGCTCAGCATTCCACTTCAGCTGATTTTTCAGGCATCCCTGTTTACAGGAGTTGTAGCTGATGTGTGGAAAAAGGCTAACATAGTTCCAATCTACAAAAGTGGAAGCAGGGAAGACCCCCTTAATTATAGACCTGTATCATTGACAAGTGTAATAGTCAAAATATTGGAAAAAATAATTAAAACTAAATGGGTAGAACACCTGGAGAGAAATGATATAATATCAGACCGACAGTATGGTTTTCGATCTGGAAGATCCTGTGTAATGAACTTACTCAGTTTTTATGATCGAGCAACAGAGATTTTACAGGAAAGAGATGGTTGGGTTGACTGCATCTATCTGGACCTAAAAAAGGCTTTCGACAGAGTTCCCCATAAGAGGTTGTTCTGGAAACTGGAACATATTGGAGGGGTGACGGGTAAGCTACTAACATGGATGAAAAATTTCCTAACTGACAGAAAAATGAGGGCCGTAATCAGAGGCAAGGTATCGGATTGGAGGAATGTCACGAGTGGAGTACCACAGGGTTCAGTTCTTGCACCGGTAATGTTCATTGTCTACATAAACGATCTACCAGAGGGATTACAGAATTACATGAACATGTTTGCTGATGATGCTAAGTTAATAGGGAAGATAAGAAACCTAGATGATTGTCATGCCCTTCAAGAAGACCTGGACAAAATAAGTATTTGGAGCAACACTTGGCAAATGGAATTTAATGTGAATAAATGCCATGTTATGGAATGTGGAATTGGTGAACATAGACCCCACACAACCTATAAATTATGTGAGAAATCTTTAAAGAATTCTGATAAAGAAAGGGATCTAGGGGTGGTTTTAGATAGAAAACTGTCACCTGAGGACCACATCAAGAACATTGTGCGAGGAGCCTATGCTACACTTTCTAACCTAAGAATTGCTTTTAAATACATGGATGGAGAAATACTAAAGAAATTGTTCACGACTTTTATTAGACCAAAGCTGGAATATGCAGCGGTTGTATGGTGCCCTTATCTTAAGAAGCACATCAACAAACTGGAAAAGGTGCAACGACATGCCACTAAGTGGCTCCCAGAAATGAAGGACAAGAGCTATGAGGAGAGGTTAGAGGCATTAAATATGCAAAAACTAGAAGATAGAAGAAAAAGAGGCGATATGATCACTACGTACAAAATAGTAACAGGAATTGATAAAATCGACAGGGAGATTTCCTGAGACCTGGAACTTCAAGAACAAGAGGTCATAGATTTAAACTAGCTAAACACAGATGCCGAAGAAACGTAAGAAAATTCACCTTCGCAAATAGAGTGGTAGACGGTTGGAACAAGTTAAGTGAGAAGGTGGTGGAGGCCAAAACCGTCAGTAGTTTCAAAGCGTTATATGACAAAGAGTGCTGGGAAGACGGGACACCACGAGCGTAGCTCTCATCCTGTA
>WNGS01163947.1:6703253-6715788 GCA_020271785.1 Procambarus virginalis
ATGCGTTGTATACGGATACAACGACATGCGTTGTATACGGATACGACATGCGTTGTATACGGATACAACGACATGCGTTGTATACGGATACAACGACATGCGTTTAACGCATACGGATACAACGACATTCGTTGTATACGGATACGACATGCATTGTATACGGATACAACGACATGCGTTGTATACGGATACAACGACATGCGTTGTATACGGATACAACGACATGCGTTGTATACGGATACAACGACATGCGTTGTATACGGATACAACGACATGCGTTGTATACGGATACGACATTCGTTGTATACGGATACAACGACATTCGTTGTATACGGATACAACGACATCCGGGGCAAGACAGTTTCATGCCCCTCGATCTCCCGGAGTCGTATCTACACCACTACTACTGAAGAACTCTTATGGTTACAAGTTTTCGTTAATTTTTTGGTGAAAGATTTGTTATTCACGTTAAGACAATGAAGAAAACGGCCATTTTAAAAAGTTTTTCGAAAGTTTGAAGAAGTGTAAACAGCAGAAACAATATCAGAAGCGAACACAGCAGCAGCAGCCGCCGCAGCAGAAGCCCACAGCAGGATCAACAGCAGAATTAACAATAGCAAGAGCCAGAGCAGAAGAAATAACAGCAGCTACCACAGCAGTGAGAACAGCAGTCACAACAGGAACAAAAGCAACGGGAGGCACCAACAGAAGCAATAACAGCAGCTGGAGTCGTTACAGAACAAAGGGAGGCGCGCGCGTACACTAGTCTGCCGCCCCAATGACAAGTCTTAATGACACCCGTGACACCAATTTGTCATCTCCCTCAAAAGAAGTGTAATTACTACAGTTATAAGTAAGTTCGTAAAGTATATTGTGTCAACTCTTATTACTCGCGAGTAAGTGCTTGAATAAAACAAATAAATAAACTTAAGACTTTCTTCTCGTTGTCCAACTTCGTAAGTTTTTTGAACAACTTATTTAATAAAATAAATAAATATATATATATATATATATATATATATATATATATATATATATATATATATATATATATATATATATATATATATATATATATATATATATGACAATTGAAATCCATCGAAGCTTACAAAGTCGCAGCCTACTCAACTCTCAATGAATATAAATCGACTACGGTCCTCCAGATTGCCAAATCATTTCACAATGAAGACACAAACTGAAGCTTCACATAATAAATATACATAAGAGTTAACTTTACTCCGCTACATTGCATTTGAAGCCTCGGAACATGCCTCATTTCTGGCGAGCAAAAACCCTTACTGAACTTGGGGCAAGTGAAGGGGAGCCGATCATTTTTCCTGTGTCGGGTTGAATGTCACAATGATATTTTGCCTCGTACTCAAAATGTCGCCTTGCTCACCACCCCTAAAAAAATGTTAAATGCGTCCGCATATAAATGTTATTGGTGTCTGTTTGCTGCTATCAGTAGCAGCCGCTGTCTCGGCCTCGCGGTCACTCTTTCAAACAATAATGCTACGCAATTGTCCAGGGAATTACTGGGCGGTGAAGGCCACATATAGCCTCAATAAACACGCATTTCAATACGGATTAATCTCCCGTTGGCTCGGACCGACTAGCAAATATAGAAACAAAGGATAAATTTATTGTTTTACAGAGGATTATGATTGGCTTTCAACGACAGCCTAGTAAACCCACATCACATACGCCCCCATCAAAATCAAACAAATTAAAATCAAAATGTTTATTCAGATAAAAATACATACATAGACGATGAGTTACAAACATAATGTTGGATTTATAGATAAGAGCTAGTACATACAATACCTAAAGCCACTAATACGCATAGCGTTTCGGGCACAAAATTTCACAATACGCACAAAATTTCGGGCAAATACGCACAGAATTTCGGGCAACTAACTGCTATATACATTTAGTATAGATACCTCCCGACACAACTTGCTTGCTGGCAAATTCAAAGCAAGTACAAGTTACCAGCAAACAGCTGAACTAGCTAACCCAATGCCCTTCATATAACGAATTCGTTCGTAGCCTCCAGCGCCAAGAGTCCTCCAGATGTTTATATATTTTCACACACCAACGTGGCTCTCGTCGCACAGGTAAGAATGGGTAAGGTTATTTTAATTAACAAACGCGTTATTGGAAAGTAATTTCTGGCCGAATATCGAACGACATTGTCAAGACTGGGTAGCCAGCTGTTCGGGCAGTGTTGCCACGTCTCCTACTTCCTCTTACGAAGATGATACAGTTTCTACTTTGTGTATTGTGCAATAATTACATTTATTAACAGGGAATACAATTAATCACTCGCTTTATCAAATGTATAATGCCATTCACGCAGTCTGTTCATTCATCCCTTTTAAAAGAAATATTTCCTTCAAAATGGAAATGCCCGCAAGCGACATCCGGCCAGTCTTTGTAATGCAGTGTTGCCATTCGGGGCATCATCGTTCCGAGCCAAAATATTGCGTTAACCTTTAATTATTTCTTACGCGCTCTTTCACGTCGTACGACGCTAGCCCACGATTTAATGAGCGAGACACCGAGAAGATGAACACGCTAAGATTTAAGGCATAAAACGAATTAGAACGAGAAAGAACCAGGTCGATAAATCAGAAGCCAAGCCGGCCCCGGCCCGCCGCCGCGTGGGATAAGGAAATACTTCATCTGTGACAACATCGAGGTTTTTCAGCGATGTTTGTATGAGGCTTCCAGCAGCTGCTCTCCTACGCCATACACGTGTGTGTGTGTATGCTATACACGTGTGTGTGTGTATGCTATACACGTGTGTGTATGGCTGGTCGTTGCCCCACCACCGTCCTGTGAGTGGACACACCGCCATAGTGAAAGTATTGGGCAGCGCCACTCATCCTGTGAGTGGACACACCGCCATAGCAGCATGTACAACACTCTCCAATAGGAAGAAACCCCGCTGGGTTGTTCATCCTGTCACTTGTACCCAGACACAGCTGGGACTTGCTTAACTGTCTCAAGTGAACAGCTTATCAAACAAGATGTTAATATCTGTCAACCCTTAAAATCTTACGTTATCTTGCGGGTGCAAAATGCGGGAATCTTTTAAGAACAGTATCAATATTTGACAAAGTGTTTTCCTAACTCAACCATAAGAGGCTTATTATTTTACACATATTTCTAATGTCTCTCAGGTGTTCACACCTCTACACCACAACACAAGGGGGCCACACCCCCCTACACCACCACAAGGGGGGCCACACCCCCCTACACCACCACAAGGGGGCCACACCCCCCTACACCACCACAAGGGGCCACACCCCCTACACCACCACAAGGGGGCCACACCCCCCTACACCACCACAAGGGGCCACACCCCCCCTACACCACCACAAGGGGGCCACACCCCTTACACCTCCTTAAGGCCCCCCCCCTACAACACAAAGTGGCCATTAAGTGCTGTTTTTTATCTGATTGGTTCTTACGTTTGTTTGTCTTAAAGTTCTCGCACAAAAGGGAATAATTAAGGTGTAACGCGATGAATGTAGAGAGGAGGGAGGGAAAGAGGGAAGGGAGAGAGGCAAAGAGAAGCCATCAAGACCATCTTTAGTCACGTGACTGATCCCTACATAGGCTGATTCCTGGTTGATACCTGGTTGAGGTATCAACCAGGTATCAACCTGGTTGAGGTATCAACCAGGAATTCCATTTAATAACCCGTTCCGCGGTGCGTATTATACGCCAACGTTAGCGTCTATGTTGAGACGCAGAGTCCCTGCACTTGTTTTAGATAAGTGCGGGGCTCCGGGCGGCCGTAGGGTTACCACAAGTGCTAGTATACACAGTTTACTAGTAAACACTACCAACAATGCCAGGGGAAATTAGTTTCCAGCACAACCTAGTTTTGGTCGCAAAAGTAATCGGGGAAATATTATTCATAATTTTCCTCAAATTGCTTATTTGGAACAATGAAAATATAAAATATATAATAAATGCAACAGTGCAACTTCTTGTTGACTGCAAGTTTCGACAAGAAACTGTAGAAAATAGTAGTGGAGAGAGAGACGCCAACCAGAACCAGTAACGTACATAAGCGAGGGAAATCCTCAGCCTCCCGGAGACGTGGCAACGCTGCAAACAGATGTGTGCCCGGCGCCTGACAGATGACTGATGTCGCCAGGGTTGGACCACCACCTTCCCAACCTCAACCCCCCACATACACACATACACACACACACCCGGCTCTCTCAACCTCAACCCCCATAACATACACACAAATACAGCCCAAAAAGGTGTTTCACAACTGGTAAAGCGGGTAATTAACGGGATATGTGAGAGTGGAGCGGCGAGTCAAGCCCGCCAAGGGAGCCCCAGGCGGGCGCCCAAATGCCCGCGGGTGAGTCAGGGCTACCAACCTCCCCGACCCAAACATCCGGTGTTAACCTCTCCTGTACGTGAATGCGGGGCCGCGCCGCACGATAAATTGGACCGGTCTGTTCTTTGTCACTGTCAAATTCTAATCTGCAGACTCGACAGGATTTCTGTGGGTGTGAATCTTCTGCTAAAGGATTGGGGGATGGGGTTAGACGGTGGGTTTAACGTGATTTCCCACTCGTGCCGTCACGGGTGGCAACCATGTCCTTATGATATCAATACCCGTATGTAAACCACGCTGAAGTCAGCCCTCGCAATCAGCCGAAGTCAGCCCTGGCAATCAGCCGAAGTCAGCCCTGGCAAACAGCTGAAATCAGCCCTGGCAAACAGCCGAAGTCAGCCCTGGCAAACAGCTGAAATCAGCCCTGGCAAACAGCAGAAGTCAGCCCTGGCAAACAGCTGAAATC
Source organism: Procambarus virginalis (assembly GCA_020271785.1). Lineage (NCBI taxonomy): Eukaryota > Metazoa > Arthropoda > Malacostraca > Decapoda > Cambaridae > Procambarus > Procambarus virginalis. The sequence continues at coordinate 6,708,089 of WNGS01163947.1, forward strand.
AGCCCTGGCAAACAGCAGAAGTCAGCCCTGGCAAACAGCTGAAATCAGCCATGGCAAACAGCCGAAGTCAGCCCTGGCAAACAGCTGAAATCAGCCCTGGCAAACAGCAGAAGTCAGCCCTGGCAAACAGCTGAAATCAGCCATGGCAAACAGCCGAAGTCAGCCCTGGCAAACAGCTGAAATCAGCCCTGGCAAACAGCAGAAGTCAGCCCTGGCAAACAGCAGAAGTCAGCCCTGGCAAACAGCTGAAATCAGCCATAGCAAACAGCAGAAGTCAGCCCTGGAAAACAGCTGAAATCAGCCCTGGAAAACAGCAAAAGTCAGCCCTGGCAAACAGCTGAAATCAGCCCTGGCAAACAGCAGAAGTCAGCCCAGGCAAACAGCTGAAATCAGCCCTGGCAAACAGCTGAAATCAGCCCTGGAAAACAGCAAAAGTCAGCCCTGCAACAGCTGAAATCAGCCCTGGCAAACAGCAGAAGTCAGCCCTGGAAACAGCTGAAATCAGCCTTGGAAACAGCCGAAGTCCACCTTACCAACTCTAAAATAAAAACAGTCATTTCATGAGACTCTATGCCACTGTGTACACGAGGCTTGGTCAAAAGAAAAAAGTTACCAGAAGAAATCTTATTCTCGTGGCTTCCTGGAGCAGAGAAGATAGGTAGAGCACTGGCGGAAACCTAACCAAAAACGACGATCTGGGGTTCCTGCAGGTCAGTGTTCAATCCCCGACCGTCCAAAGTGGTTGGGTACCATTCCTTCCAGCTCCCCGTCCTATCCCAGATCCTTATCCTCCTATCCCTTCAATGAACCATTGATAAGTATCTTACTTTGGCGCAGACCTACTCCCTTGAAATCCAATCATTTTACATTCTTTAACCTGTCTAATCAATTCTTACCTAGGTCTATAAGCTTTCTAAATATCAAACTTAAGATCCATTGTTACAGATACCATTTTAGAATTCCAATATGCTAGTTATAGCCCTGATTATGTTCTTCAAGAATTAACTATTGTGTTTGTGAAGAACTTGTTGACTGGGCAGCGTCACTCATCCTGTGAGTGTACATACGGCCATGGGACAGCGTCACTCATCCTGTGAGTGTACATACGTCCAGGAGGCAGCGTCACTCATCCTGTGAGTGTACATACGGCCATGAGGCAGCGTCACTCATCCTGTGAGTGTACATACGGCCATGGGGCAGCGTCACTCATCCTGTAAGTGAACATACGGCCATGGGGCAGTGTCACTCATCCTGTGAGTGAACATACGTCCATGGGGCAGCGTCACTCATCCTGTGAGTGAACATACGTCCATGGGGCAGCGTCACTCATCCTGTGAGTGTACATACGGCCATGGTACAGCATGTATAGCATCCCAAAAGACAAAGGCAGTGCTTATACATGGCCACCATGTCCACACATCAATAATGAGTCCCTCGTTCGAGAAGTTCATGTTTAACAACCATTTTTTTTTTGTAATCTATGCTGACCAAGAAGGTTGATATCTTGGACCTTCCATGTATGCTTTCTGCAGAATCTTTAGCTCCAAGACCACCACCACCACAATCACCACACCATCACCATCATTGGCCTCAGCGACATCTCAGCTACTTTCATTTTTTCCGCAGATGAGGAATTCAAAAAAACAAAAAGAACGCAATCTATTACGTGGTGTTTACTCGAGAACCTTTCATCCACATTTACCTGGTAAGTGAGACACGGAGAGGGGGAGGGGGGGAGAGACAGACAGTGAGACAAAGAACTCGTACGCACGCGCACACACTCACACACGCGCGCACACACACACACATCTGTGCAACTGCACCAACGATGAATCAGGATAAGGATTTGGGATGGGGCGGGGTGGGGGGGTGGGGAGGAATGGTGCAGAACCACTTAGGACGGTCGGGGATTGAACGCCGACCTGCATGACGCGAGACCGTAGCGTCCAGCCCAAGTGGTTGGACTATTTCAGAGAATGAACTAAGCAAAACAAAACCAAAAAAAATCAGAAAAAGAATTAATTAAGAGAAAGAATTTGAGCCTGGCCTCGGGCCGGGCTTGGGGAGTAGAAGAACTCCCAGAACCCCATCAACCACGTATCAACCAGGTAAGTGTTCAAAAGACTTAGACAGATCTTAGGACCTGAGAGTTTTTCGCCAACTAAAATCATCAACTTTACCTAAATTACCTAAACAACCTTTAACTAAAGGTCCACGACTATTCAATATCCTCCCAGCAAACAATATTGCCGGAACAAAAGTGGACTACAAGAAAAAATTAAGACACATTTCTTGCAAGGAGTGCCGGACCAACCGGGCTATCTTTTTGAGATCTTGAGGTTATCTTGAGATGATTTCGGGGTTTTTAGTATCCTCGCGGCCCGGTCTTCGACCAGGCCTCCACCCCCAGGAAGCAGCCCGTGACAGCTGACTAACACCCAGGTACCTAATTTACTGCTAGGTAACAGGGGCATAAGGTGAAAGAAACTCTGCCCATTGTTTCTCGCCGGCGCCCGGGATCGAACCCGGGATCACAGGATCACAAGTCCAGTGTGCTGTCCGCTCGGCCGACCGGCTATGGTGGACATGTGGGCCTGCGAGCCGCTCCAAGCAACAGCCTATTGGATCAAGTGATCATAAATCAAGCCTATGGCCTCGGGCCGGGCTTGGGGGAATAAAATCAAAAGTGGTTGGGCACCATTCCTTCCCCCCGTCCCATCCCAAACCCCTGACCCCCTTCCATGTGCTATATAGCTGTATTTTCTTTCTGTATAACCTCTTTTTCAGGCCAGGTTAAAAGGCCTAAAACCAAAATTCGACCCAGCAGGCACAAATGGGCACACGCACGCACGCACGCACGCACGTGCAGGGAAAGTGGTCGCATGATGCGTGTTGAGTGTGCCCCTTTAAGAGAGAGATTTACAAATCAGCAATACCATGCTAGCGTTTTATTTTAGCGTCAGTGATGAGGCCAAGTGCGGTGGTACTGTGTTTGCCGCCGCACCCTCCTCCCCCCCTCTCTGCCCGTGGCTGTGGTAGTGGTGGTAGTAGTTGTAGTGGTGGTAGTAGTAGTAGTTGTGGTGGTGGTGGTGGTAGCTGTGGTGGTGGCTGTGGTGGACATGTGGGCCTGCGAACCAACAGCCTGTTGGACCAAGCTCTCACAAGTCAAGCCTATGGCCCCGGACTGGGCTTGGGGGAGTAGAAGAACTCCCAGAACCCCCCATCAAACAGGTACAATCCAGGGCACTCCCAATGCCACCAAGAGTTCACTTGTGATCCCACTACAGGATCTCAAATCCCAAAGAATCCCAAAGTAGGGGGAGCACCCCTTAATCCCACCCCCGCCAAACTTTACCCTACTACTTCCTTCCCTCCCCCTTGCCTCCTTCTGCCACGGGTCGCCACTATTGTCGAAGGGTCTTAATTGAAATGTGGCGGGCCAAGGTGGCTGCCAGCAGCGACGTCGAGAGTGGCAGCTTGTTCTTCATAAATCTTTACCACAACTGCACCTTCCCCTCCTCCTCCTCCTCCCCCCACACACCCACCTAGACCCCCCTCCCACCCACACGGGAGAGGAGAGCGGTAGTCGATGGAGGTAAAAGGTAATTGGGAATAAATTGAGGTTCCAAGAGGCGGACAAAAAAATGGCAGAGACGCGTGGCAAGAAGGAATGGGGAAGGGAAGGAGGGAGGGGAAGGGAAGGATGGAGGGGGTATGGTGTGGTTAGGGTCAAGAGGGAATGGGAGGAAAGACTGGGGGGTGGGGGGGTGTTATAGATGTGCGGCTAGAGACCTCACTGCGGTGAGAGAGGCGTGGTGATGGTGATGGAGGGGGTGGTGTATGGGTGTTGACTCTGTGGTCAGGGGTGAGAGGCGAGGGCGGGGCCGGAAGTGTGGTCAGGGGGGGGGGGGTGAGGGGGGAGGGGGGATGTGGGTGTGGTCAGGGCGTGGGAGATGCCAACATATTTGTCGTGGGTGGTGGTGACAAGCGAGAAGGAGCCCACCCTCCCATGCATCCCTGTGGCTTTTCGCGTGGCCTGGGGTACAGGACCAGCAGCAGGAGCAGCAGGACCAGCAGGAGCAGCAGCAGCAGCAGCAGCAGCAGCAGCAGCAGCAGCAGCAGCAGCAGCAGCAGCAGCAGCAGCAGCAACAAGCTTCATGTTGACTGTAGTAGGTAGAATCCAGAGCTGAGGACAGCATTGAAGTCTCCTGCTTCAGCAACAATGCCGTGAAATTCAAGGAACTCGGGAGAGAGAGGGAGAGGGGGGGGGGTGTTACAGGGGGGTGAACTGGGCATAAAGGTGAAGCATTAGGAGTTAGGTCTAACTAGGGAGGCATAGTTAGGTCTTCCTAACTATGGCTTTTTATTATTATTACTTTGTAATTTCTACCACAGACGTGGCCACACATTTACAATGCTAACCAGCATATATATACATTTTCTTCTATCCTCCATGGATTAATAATCCACATAATCCTCCAGATCCTCTATGGATCAGATCCCAATCCATATAATCCATGGATTTATGGAACACTCAACCACAGAAGGTGATTGTAGTGATTTTAACATGCTAATCTAACCTACATACATAAATACATACATTTACGCCTGCCCTACATAAACAGTGTTGGGGTATGTTTTTTTTTACACGTAATGTGGTTAATGTGCATTTACAAAAGGTGAAGTGCAAGTCTGACTAGATTCTGCTGAATTCTGATATAATATATGGGGAGATATAATAATATTCAAGGGAATGCATGTTTTCTCTTTCACAAAGTTGACACTTGGTGTATTCGACATTTTCGAGCTTTGAGAAACGCTATACCATATATGTGTGTGTGTGTGTGTCCCCCTGGGCTGGAGGCCGAGGTCGACCTCGGGTAGTTAAAGGTCGAGGTTGACCTTTACAGAGCTTCCTGACTCTTGTCCCTCTTCTTTTTTCCCCAGTATGTATGTGCTCCTTTTCCCACCCTTACCCATTGTTAACATACCACACCCTTGCTGTCTTCCCTTCCCCAGGACGCTCTCTCTCTCTCCGTACCTCTCTCCACAACCTCCCTCACACTCTCCCTACCTCTCACTTCCCTTACTCTCGTCTCTCCCTCACTCCCCCGTGATGATAATTCTTAGGCGTTTCCTGACACCTCGTGAACGCTTGTTCTCTGCTAACTACCGCATCAAATGACCAGCGAGTAATTTCCTCTTCATCAATAATTTACTGTATATAAAAAATATGTACAAAAAGGTTATAGAGGTTTCCTCTGGGACCGATAAACCGACGGAAGTCTGTCTCACAGCTTCCCCCAGGCGTGACCCCTGTCTCACGGTACCCCAGGCGCTCACCAGGCTGTCCCCATGTCCCATGCCCTCCCTCCAGGCGTGACTGTGTCCCATGCCCTTCCTCCATGCGTGACTGTGTCCCATGCCCTTCCTCCAGGCGTGACTGTGTCCCATGCCCTCCCTCCAGGCGTGACTGTGTCCCATGCCCTTCCTCCAGGTGTGACTGTGTCCCATGACCTCCCTCCAGGTGTGACTGTGTCCCATGCCCTCCCTCCAGGTGTGACTGTGTCCCATGCCCTCCCTCCAGGTGTGACTGTGTCCCATGCCCTTCCTCCAGGTGTGACTGTGTCCCATGCCCTTCCTCCAGGTGTGACTGTGTCCCATGCCCTTCCTCCAGGCGTGACTGTGTCCCATGCCCTCCCTCCAGGTGTGACTGTGTCCCATGCCCTTCCTCCAGGCGTGACTGTGTCCCATGCCCTTCCTCCAGGCGTGACTGCGTCCCATGCCCTTCCTCCAGGTGTGACTGTGTCCCATGCCCTCCTCCAGGCGTGCCCTACACATACCCCCAATCTACATGGTACTATTCCGGGATCCAGTACACTAGATGTGGTAGAATCAACCCATAGACCAGAGTATGCTGGAGAGATGAATACGCAAGTACCCCCTGGGTAGCGCTGGTAGATCTATATCTACGTCTGTGGGTAGATAAGACTTGGGTAGATGAAGTAGAACTTGAGAATGCTTTTCCCCTCTCACCATCACCACCCACTCTACCTTCCCCCTTTCCTCCCTCTCTCTCTCTCTCTCTCTCTCTCTCTCTCTCTCTCTCTCCTCTCTCTCTCTCTCTCTCTCTCTCTCTCAATATAACGCCACCAATCAAGAGTTCAGGAGTTAGCAATAACCAGCCCTAAGAACACAAGGTCCACACTCCTACACATTACGAATGGACAGGCCGGACTTACGAAGAAAATATATATAATATATAGCATAAACAAATGTTTACTATCTGTCAGTAATAATAATCAGATAACATAATCGCAGAAGTAACAGAGACAAGTTGAATATATTTATAAGTGAAACATTAAAATCTGGCTCCCATGACGTTAAAAGGCTGCAATGTTACGTTAAAAGGCTGCAATGTTACGTTAAAAGGCTGCAATGTGACGTTAAAAGGCTGCAATGTGACGTTAAAAAGCTGCAATGTTTATAATGCAAACCATGGGAAAACATCTCCCGTCACGCAGGGTGCAGTCGCGCACCTCCACAGATGCCCAGATATCGTCCTATTGATACTGGTAATGGCTCAAAATGGGCCAAACCACCTCGGGCTATTCAATGCCTGTGCCACCTTTTGGGTGGCTAAAAATCCTCATCATCATAAGCAACTTAACTATGGTGACCTATTGCACTGTCAATTCTGGCATATGAATGTGATAGCGTGAGTTTGCACTGTTTAGCACTATGTGATGGACGTGAGTTTGCAGTGTTTGTAGCCTATGCTGGACGTGAGGTGTGCAGTTGTTTTGGCATATGGTGATCGTGAGTTTGCAGTGTTTTGCATGATGTGTGACGTGAGTTTGCAGTGTTTTAGCATTACTGTGTGACGTGAGTGTTAGCAGTTCCCCGTGTTCTAGCATGGTTTATATGTGACCGTGAGTTTGCAGTGTTTTAGCATTGTGTGACGTGAGTTTGCAGTGTTTTAGCATATGTGTGACGTGAGTATTGCAGTGTTTCTAGCTATATGTGACTGAGTTTGCTGAGTGTTTGGCATATATGGACTGAGTGGTATATTTAACATGATGTGTGACGGGTGTATTAACCACGCACATGTGGCTACGTGTTAGAGGGCCAGCGAATGTTAAATTATATATATTTGTTTTGTTTCAGGCAAAGTTAACATTGAGGAAACGTATTTATCGGTTGACGTTAGATGTAGGTTAGGTTAGGTTAGGTGTAGGTTATTGGTTAGGTTAGGTTATACGGGTTGTGAATGGGTCACCGCGTGTAGACACGAGGTATACATATTGCGTATATTAATGACACCCTTTAGTGTGATTACCCCCCTTCCCTCCCCCCCCCCACCCCACCAATCCACCCCTAACCCCACCCCCCTTGTACCTCATAACACGCCAAGCCACGCAGAACGCCCCTAGCATTTTGTATTTACGCAACAATACGCATACACCTGGCGCCAGCTCCGAGCGCCCTGTGTGTGTGTGTGTATATATGTGTATAACGAAGGGGGGAAGAGAGAATCATGCCACAGGGGCGACAATATGGTGAATAATGCTAGTTTTCATTGGAGATTATGGACTTTGCGGCCAATTTAGGGATGGTATGTTGGGTATGTTGCCTCATATTTAACATACTAAAACCCCCCACGGTGGGGTGGGGGGTTAAGAGGATGCTATGCGTCGAAG
>WNGS01163947.1:6744085-6763624 GCA_020271785.1 Procambarus virginalis
AGTCTGGTGGCATACCTGTGAATCTTCTCTAACTTTGCATGTGTTTAACTAGGTATGGACTCCAGGCTGGAGCTGCATACTCCAGGATTAGTCTGACCTAAGTGGTATACAGAGTCCTGAACGATTCCTTACAAGTTTCTAAAGGCAGTTCTTATGTTGGCCAATCTAACATATGCCGCTGATGACATCCTTTTGATGTGGGCCTCTGGGGACAGGTTAAGTGTGTACTCACCTATTTGTGCTTGCGGGGGGTTGAGCTTTGGCTCTTTGGTCCCGCCTAGTGTGTGTGTGTCTCACCTATATGTGTCTGCGGTGAGCTTGCTCTTGGTCAGAGGTGTGTGTGTGTGTGGTGTGTGTGTGTGTGTGTGTGTGTGTGTGTGTGTGGTGTGTGTGTGCGTGTGGTGTGTGTGTGCGTGTGTGTGTGTGTCGGTGTGTGTGTGTAGACTATTGTAAAGGGGAAATAACATACAGACAAGCGCACACACACGTTGGGGGTCACACGCGCGCTGACAAAGGGAACTTTTGTGTGATTTCTCTATCTGTTACGCTCTTCATTCTGGGAAATGGATGAGACACAGTGTGTGTGTGTGTGTGTGTGTGCGTGTGTGTGTGGGTGTGTGGTGTGTGTGTGTGTGTGTGTGTGTGTGTGTGTGTGTGTATGTGTGTGTGTGTGTGTGTGTGTGTGTGTGTGTGTGGTGTGTCGTGCGTGCGTGCGTTGTGTGTGTGTGTCTGAGACTCTGTCTATCCGTATGTGTGTAAACTTACCCATCTTCGTGACAACAAAAGATACAATCGCTGAACACCGCCAATATTTACTAAACAATACCCCCCCCCCCCCCCACCACCACACTTCCCGCCAAAAAAAAAATTACGCGCCCGCCAAAACTAACATCCATCTGAATTTAGCAATTGGCTCATACATAGGTCTCTAATCACGCCAAATTTTCCAAGCCAATTTTGAAATACTCTTCCGCCTGATGGCAGGATCCCAGTTTGTAGAAATAAAGAAAGATAGCCTTCAAAAAACCTCAGTTAGGGGTTTAGGTTAGGTTAGGTTAGGTTAGTTAGTTAGGTCCCCTCAGTTAGGGGGTTAGGTTAGGTTAGTTAGTTAGGTCCCCTCAGTTAGGGGTTTAAAACGAGGCTATATAATGCCTGGATCAATTTATTTCGATAGAAAACGGTTTTATATTAATGATAGAAAACGGCATTGTATTAATGATAGAAAATGGCGTTGTATTAATGATAGAACACGGTAGTGCATTAATGATAGAAAACGGCATTATATTTATGATAGAAAACGGTATTATGTTAACGATAGAAAACGGCATTGTATTAATTATAGAAAACGGCATTGTATTAATGATAGAAAACGGCATTGTATTAATGACAGAAAACGGTATTATATTTATGATAGAAAACGGCATTATACTTATGATAGAAAACGGTATTATATTAATTGTAGAAAACGGCAGTGTATTAATGATAGAAAACATTATATTAATAGAAAACGGAATGCATGCTGTTACGTAGTGAATGCATATTATAGAAAACGACAGGCATATTATAGAAAACGGCATGCATATTATTGAAAACGTCAAATACATTAACGACAGAAAACGGCACACAAGATATCAATGACAACACTTTACGTCACATAAAAAAAAGAAAGTGGTGAGCGAGAACCAAAGAAAACGGTGAGAATGAGAACCAAAGAAAACGGTGAGTATGAGAACCAAAGAAAACGGTGAGTATGAGAACCAAAGAAAACGGTGAGTATGAGAACCAAAGAAAACGGTTTGCATCAGGTTAACGATATAAAACAATTTATTAACACCGTAATAACAAAAAGCTAGACAAATTACAATTACCAAAATTGCATAAACATTATCGGAACAATGACAAAAAGACCAACAAGAAAATTGGTCCCCCCCCCCCAAAAAAAAAAAACATGCTAAGGGAAATGGGAAGATTTAAGTCACTTCTGATATTGACAATAATTACAATACCAAATATTTAACAAGTTAACTCAAATAGTCAAATTACGGCAGTAAAGACTGTGATGCACCATGGCCTAAGAGGGGGTCGTAAGTGGGCCAGACGGCTGAGAGGACAAGGATCGGGACTCGTAGTCTTAAAGCGCCGGGTTTGATCCCGATGGAGGTGGAAACAAATAGGTAGTTTCTTTTGCACTGATGCAGTTCCCCCTAGCAGTAAATAGGTAAGGCACTACGGGCTCACCATAGCCCGTGCTACTTGGAACTTCTTGTTCCAGGTAGCGAATCTTTAACAACAACAGCAACAGTAAATAGGTACCTGGGAGTTAGACAGCTGCTACAGGCTGCTTCCCTGGCGGTAACAAAGAGGAGGCCTGGTCGAGGACCGGGCCGCGGAGACGCTAAAGCCCGAAATTATCTCAAGATCACCTCAAGGTGGTACAAGTTCTCAAGTCGATCTTAATTCATAATGAGGAGTGAGAAATGAACTAGAGGGAAGATCTGTCTTACAGTCTCTCCCTCACGGGAGACATCTCCTGTCCACGAGGCTAACCATAGCCCGTGCTTCTTGCCCAGCTCCTGTGCCAGGTAAGTTACGGGCTCACCATAGCCCGTGCTACTTGCCCAGCTCCTGTGCCAGGTAAGTTACGGGCTCACCATAGCCCGTGCTACTTGGAACTTGTTCCGAGTAGCTGAATCTATAACAACAACAACAGTCTCTCCCTGCTAATGGCCTACACAACCAGCATTAATGACAAGCCCGGGGGCAGGAACCCATACCTGGAGCATACCTGGGGAAGGTTTCCAGAGTCCTTCTACTCCCAGAGCCCGGCCTGAGGCCAGCTCGACCTATATGCTGCATCAGTCTGAGAAAATTACAGTCTGCTGCATTCAAATAATGTAGGATGATGAAAATATACAATGAAATGAAACTGAACGATGAAAATAGCTTTTACAATTATTGGAGGCGGGGGGGGGGGAGCAGAATAGTAGTTAGGTCTATAAGGAACAAGTTTCAGTATTTGCGTGTGTGTGCGTGCGAGAGATCAGCCTCTCTAAACCTATCTGGCCTCACCCACACACACTTAATTACGAATTTTTTTTTAGGGCAAGCGCCCCCCCCCCCCCCCTCAACTATCACCTTTAACGATTAACTACACTAATAAACCATCCCCCCTCCCCCCCCCCTCCGCTGCAGTTGTGGTCTCCGCTATCGGCCAGTAGCCGGCCCCGCCCATCACCGCCCACCACCGCCGCGCGCACGCCCCGTCGCCCGCGAATCGCGACGCCGCGAAAACTTAACGAATAATCTCCACCGCAAACGAAATTCGCCCTGCCACCGACCTCCCCTCCAACTTGGGGCCTCGCTAACCAGTCTCTGATAGGCGAAGCGCATTTCGCACGCCAGACGGTGGAACGCCGGGCGAAACTCGGCGACCTACGGTGCGCCAGCCGCTGAGGATAGGACCGGGGGAGAGACGGTCGTGGGGGTTTGTGGAGTGAATTTATCAACTTTAAAAGCTTACGGTGGGGAATGCATTGAGGTTCGGGACTTGTTGTTGACCAGTGGTGGAGGGCGTCTGGCTCTGGTAACTCTCTCTCTCTCTCTCTCTCTCTCTCTCTCTCTCCCTCCCTCTCTACTCACCTCCTTCCCAGGGCCCGGAAATAGGCCTATCCTTCCGCTAACTTTGCCGCAGCGAACCATAGGCTATGGGGGAAATCTTGGAAGCCTAACACCAGTTCCTAATAAAACTGCATAGGCCTACTCTATCCCTCTAATTTGAGCTAAACAAGGCAATTACAGGCAAGTCCACAATTTCACCTTAGCTAAAAATAGGTATATCCTCCCTTTAAAGGTTGACACATAAGCCTAAAGTGCAAGGTCTGCCATTCTAAGCTAAATATAGGCCTAGTTTCCCAGTCACTGTAACGATGGAGGCCTATGGCGTGGTTTTGGCGTTCCACCTGGGTTTAGGGTAGTAAAAAGATCGATATGAGACTAATACAGTAGGCCTATTTCTCCCCCGTCAGACGTGTTGACGTCTGGTAATGGTATTTGACATCATTGTTATACATTCTGTAGCAGATTATACACCAATGTTATACATCTTGTACCAGGTCATACACCAATATTATACATCCAACTTTGCTGTATTCCAAGGCTACCCCTCCCCCTCTATAACTGGGGGGCATCAGACTGCCCTCCCCCCATGCCAGAGGGCATCAGGGGCCCCCCTTGTAACACACTGATGAGTACTATCAAAGTACACTATGGAAAAAAATGGTTTTCTCTCTAGGTAATGGGATGTCGTTTTCAAATGGAAGGATGGACTTGTAATGGATAGGCCTAAAGGTTCACTAACGTTAATATATAATTTTCAAGACCACTAACGACGTGGGATGAACCCACACAACACGAAATTTTACACAACATTTACCACAAACATTTCGCGTTTTCACTACTGCTGAAAATGTGAGGGGAAGCCCTTCCAGGGAGATTGTTACGAAACTCGTTATTAATATTGTTACTTGTGGTAACGGTGGCTTGAGGCCTCGTTTGGCAACGTGGATCAGCCAGTCTATTACACTATCTCCCACGTACACTTCCTGTCTATTACAAGGTCTCCTACGTACACAGTCAGTCTATCACAAAGTCTCCAACGTACACAGTCAGTCTATCACAAAGTCTTCAACGTACACAGTCAGTCTATCACAAAGTCTCCAACGTACACAGTCAGTCTATCATAAGGTCGCCAACGTACACAGTCAGTCTATCACAAAGTCTCCAACGTACACAGTCAGTCTATCACAAGGTCTCCAATGTACACAGTCAGTCTATCAGAACATCTCCAACGTACAGTCAGTCTATCAGAACGTCAAAGTACACAGTCTCACTTCTTATCTTCAACTTGAGATTTGAATTATCTCATTGATGGATATTTTGAATATGATGGATTGAACATTCTGAAGCTGAAACTGTCCTTCAACTATTAATCTTTATTAGTTCTTGTAGTCAGCTAGTGATGTTTATTAGTGGTCTTCAGTTTGGGAGTCTTTTACTAGTGGATAGTTAGTGGTCTAGTCTGACATAGACACGTCAGCCAGTTAACGTAACTGCTAGTTCGCATCTGAGCCGTGCCTCTGACACCGAGCCAGAGGGTGGTAAATGTAATCTAGTCTATCTATCTAGTCTATCTATCTAATCTAGTCTATCACCACATAGGCTGGCGGGACTACTCAAGGAGAGGCACTCGTGGCAGCATCTTCAGGCACAGTGCCTCTGACACGGGGAGCCCCAGAGTAATAGGCAAATATAATTAGTTTAGCTTTACTGCTAAATCGCGTGACAGGATTGTGGTTGGAGCTTAGCAATGAACGTCATGTCACCCGCTAGGCTCTCTCAGTAATGTCCTAACAAGAGATATATATACTCTCTCTCTCTCTTAGGGGATCACCATAGCCCGTGCTACATGGACACTTCGTTCTGAGTAGATAAATCTAAAACATCATCATATCTCTATCTCTCTCTCTCTCTCTCTCTCGAGCCTATTTAGCCACAAATGGGGGATTAGGGGGTATGATAAAATGGTTTTCTCTCTAGGTAATGGGATGTCGTTTTCAAATGGAAGGATGCACTTGTAATGGATAAGCCTAAAGGATCACTAGTGTGTACTCGTACGAGTGAAAACTCTTAAAGAGTGCGTTTCCTAGGACTCTTTCAAATGGATGATATATATATATATATATATATATATATATATATATATATATATATATATATATATATATATATATATATAAATATATATATATATATAAAAGTTTGTGAGGGTACCACCTCATATATATATATATATATATATATATATATATATATATATATATATATATATATATATATTCATATAGGAACAGATAGTTACAGATTGAGTAAAATGATTGTCCATCCGGTGGTACAAGGATGTGAATTGTTCACTTTCTGAACAGGTGAAATGGACGAACTATCTTAATTTAATTGGTCAATTTTTTTCACAACCTTGATAATTGCCAAAGTCATTTTGACGATCAAGATATAGAACTGGTTTCATGAAGCCCATATAACAGAATTATACGAAATTAATATTTCACGATTAGGTTTACAAACAGTATATACATCCTTGGAGGCTATAAAAAATAAATTGGGGTTCAACTAGTCAAAATAAGTCATTTTCGTAAATTACCGGACGAGTGAATGTGATCACGCACGAATATTAAAGTTGGACACGAACGATCTTGAGACAATTGCCAGACTTTAACATAACTTCTAACGATCGCTACGAGTCGAGTCTTACGCACCAACTCATTAAGAACTCACTGAAATTAGTGTATTTTTTGAGAGAGCTTGTTCGTCAAGCGTGTTATACGAATTTGTCGTACAAAATTGGCATAAGTATTTTTCTTTACTCGGGTTTGTGGAAGTTTCAGGTTGAACTTGGCAGAGTCTCATTTTCAGGGTTTCAAGTTTAAGTTGGACAGAATCTCATTTTCAACAGTTTCACGTTTAAGCTGAACAAAACCTCATTTTGTGAAAGTTTCACAAAATGAACTAAACTGAACAACACATTTTCAAACTTTTCCAATATACAATCACATTGTTTTTAATACGAATTTTCTTCACATTTCCAAAAAGACAAAACTCAGCACACGAATGCGTCGATCTCATCAAAATTCAACTGAGAAATAGTTCCTGACATTATATTTCTCATCACTCACAACCGTGGATATCCCTCATCACACCCACTTTGGGATATCTCTCATCACACCCACATAGGTATATGTCTCATCACACCCACTTTGGGATATTTCTCATCACACCCACATAGGGATATTTCTCATCACACCCACTTTGGGATATCCCTCATCACACCCACTATGGGATATTTCTCATCACACCCACATAGAGATATGTCTCATCACACCCACTTTGGGATATTTCTCATCACACCCACTTTGAGATATTTCTCATCACACCTACGTTGGGATATTTCTCACCACTCCCACATAGGGATATGTCTCATCACACCCACTTTGGGATATTTCTCATCACACCCACTTTGGGATATTTCTCATCACACCTACGTTGGGATATTTCTCACCACTCCCACATAGAGATGTTTCTCACCACTCCCACATAGAAATGTTTCTCACCACTCCCACATAGAGATGTTTCTCACCACTCCCACATAGAAATGTTTCTCACCACTCCTACATAGAGATGTTTCTCACCACTCCCACATAGAGATGTTTCTCACCACTCCCACATAGAGATGTTTCTCACCACTCCCTCTTAAAGATGTTTCTCACCACTCCCACATAGAAATGTTTCTCACCACTCCCACATAGAGATGGTTCTGATCACTCCCACGTATGGATAATTTCTCATCACCCCGAGTGGAGATATTTCTCACCAGAGGCACGTAGAAATATTTCTCATCAGAGACAGTAAAGATGTTTCTCATCAGAGGCAGCAAATATGTTTCTCATCAGAGGCAGTAAAGATGTTTCTCATCAGAGGCAGTAAAGATGTTTCTCATCAAAGGAACGTAGAGATGCTTGTCTCATTCACTCAAGCGTAAGAGATATTTCTCAAGCTAATAATATTCACTTTTCTGTAACTCGAAATAAACTTTTCTATAATAAACCGAAAGGTTTAAAAGTCCCACGTCCAAAAATAGACCTATGGCATAAAATAGGCCTACAGTATATATAAAAAAGGTTGGCTGATTAACTTTGCTATATGATATTTGTTCTGGGTTACGATGCGTCAGATTAACTCTCGAACGAACTTTTAATAAAAGTTTAGATAGGCAGTTTAGAGTGAAGTAACGACTATAGTGGATTTAAGTGTTACTTAACACCCTCAAACTCTCGCGTGTATATGTGTATATATATGTGATATATATATATACATATATGTATGCATACATGCACACAGGTGACATGTCTACTACCGGAAAACATCACACTATTTTAAACTTGGGGAATATAATGCCAAAATCATAGAAGCTTGAGATTTTGGGTGAGGTGGTGGTAGTGGTGGTTGGTGGTGGTAGTAACCAGCGTGGTGGTTGATGGTGGAGGTGGTGGAGACGAAGCCCCCCTCCCCCCCAAACACCAGGACCCCAACGCAAAAATTCTCAACTTGAAGCGACGCGGCAGAGTGTGTGAGAGAGAGAGAGAGCAGCGTGTGAACACGCGTTCGTCCTTAGAAACCTCTACGATCTCTCTCTCTTAATTCTCTCGCGTTCATGTAAACCATCTCGAGCCGATTCAAATTTTATCAAGTTCGCATACACTTTTGAGTTATTTTTTCAGTTTCACTGCGTTAAAGGGAAGAGTTTTTCCGTTTTTTTCTCGTTAATTTGCTTCGAGGCTGGGTGTTGAGGTGTTGTGTCAGTGTGTAGGTGTTCTCTCTACCTCAGTGTGGCTGGGGACGAGGAACTTGAAAAATATTACAGTCTTACCTTCGGTTGAAAATCGTGGCTCCTTGAAAGTAGTTTTATTCCAAATGTATGTCCACGATTTGATAAAAAACTAATTCAAATTCACTTTGCCCAGCCTTACTAATGAGTCACAAACGCACAAACGATCACATGGGACTCATAAGGGTGCCAAAAAAACAGACAGTTCAAACCAAGAACACTAACAAATAAAACTGGTGTGGTGTCCAAGTCAGAAAGCGCGCGAGCCAGGCCGTGCTCGCCCCCTCCGCACCGAACGCGTGTTGTGTTCGTACTGCCCGCCCTCTCCTCCCGCTGCCTGCGCCTCGGGCCCAAACTCTCGTACGTGCATACTAGTGCATTCGTGCATTCAACCATTTTTTATATATTTTCGCCTTGCATGTTGCCGATTTGGGCCTAAATTTCTCTCTTATGCCCGATGTCTCGTGCATATTCGCTCGCACTAATTTGAAGCGGGTTTAAATACGCGTATTATGAAAAGGTAAACAATCATCATACATGAGGCAGCGAGGTGAAGAGAGAGAGTGAGAGAGAGAGAGAGAGTGATGGAGCTTAACAATTGAGGTCCAGTTGACCTGGCTTGACCATTCGGCTCCAGCTGCCAATGGTAGGAGTGTGTCGGTGCCTGCTGCTGCCTCCTGGCCCTCCCACATGAGGCTATTCCCTCGTCCGCGCCGACTCCTCTCTGGTCTAACCAATACTTCTATATGATCACCTGTTTTTTGGTCCGTTTTCATCTCCTATACGGGGATGAGAGTATATTGTATCACAAATATACTCTGCGGATGCATTTTGTTGTATTTTTTGTGCGTGTTTTTAATGGCATGTGTAATGTAGACTGGTGGTGTAAGTGAGAATGATGTCGGTAATGTTTCTAGCCGGCTGGTGTTCGGTCGGACGCCGCTCCGGCTACTATAGACGGCTTCCGCCTCTACGCTCGCTTCCCTAGTTTATACTAATATATAATATATATTATTTATATATAGGGATACCACCTGTGGGACTTGTACCTTTGGAGAAGCATTCAGAGAACAGCTTTTTGTTTGACTCTAAATACGTATAATTATTTGTGCCTCCACTCCTTATTAATTATTATTATTAATTATTATTATTATTATTATTATTATTATTATTATTATTATTATTTTATTTTTATATGTATACATATATGTTGTTGCATATTTCAGTTGCATTTCAGTTGCATATTGGCTTGGGTCCATTCAAGGTTGTTCGCATATAGGATGTGATTAACGTGTGGTATATCTCGCGCATATTGCCTGGCGCAACATACCGCGCGCAACATGTCTTGCGCCGCACGCGACGCGCAACATGTCTCACGCAACACCACCCGCGCGTTGTGTCTCACGCAACACCACCAGCGCGTTGTGTCTCACGCAACACCACCAGCGTGTTGTGTCTCACGCAACACCACCAGCGTGTTGTGTCTCACGCAACACCACCAGCGCGTTGTGTCTCACGCAACACCGCCAGCGTGTTGTGTCTCACGCAACACCACCAGCGCGTTGTGTCTCACGCAACACCACCAGCGTGTTGTGTCTCACGCAACACCACCAGCGTGTTGTGTCTCACGCAACACCACCAGCGTGTTGTGTCTCGCGCAACACCACCAGCGTGTTGTGTCTTACGCAACACCACCAGCGTGTTCCACACCTTGTGTTCCATCCTCGTGTTCCACATAGTGTTCCACCTTCATGTTCCACACCAGTGTTCCACCTACCAGACAGGTGTTTCACTCTTGTGTTCCATCACCGTGTTCTACACCCATATTATATATTCCTGTGTTCCGCCCCTTGTGTTTTACCTCCATATAATTCAACAAAAGTAGTGGAGAAATTCAACATTAAAATATTCTCTTAAGATCAGGATTAAAACGAGCAACGTTTATTTTTTATGTTGGGGTAGGGGAGCCGGTCGGCCGAGCGGACAGCACGCTGGACTTGTGATCCTGTGGTTCTGGGTTCGATCCCAGGCGCCGGCGAGAAACAATGAGCAGAGTTTCTTTCACCCTATGCCCCTGTTACCTAGCAGTAAAATAGGTACCTGGGTGTTAGTCAGCTGTCACGGGCTGCTTCCTGCGGGTGGAGGCCTGGTCGAGGACCGGGCCGCGGGGACACTAAAAAGCCCCGAAATCATCTCAAGATAACCTCAAGATAGCACCTCTGGTGCAAGTGTAGGGACCCAAAGCCTCGGAGAAGAAAATAAAGAGTATTCAGAGAAGACCTTGTGGATTCTCACTCAAACACTTTAATATTTTCTTCTCCTACCACATATAATATTTATTTATATATTAATTTGTTTTATTATATTATTATTGGAAGTTATTGAACATAATTCAGTGCCATTAGAGCTTCGTTAACTTTGTCTTAAATTGTTAAGACACGAACCAGTTGGTACAGGTAGTTCGATAATGTTGTTTATTTAAGGATTCTTACGAGCGTGGATATGATTATGTTTGTGGGGAAGGAATATCCACCAAGTGACGCGGGGCCTGGATCCAGATTCACGAAGCAGTTTCGCAAGCACTTACGAACCTGTACATCTTTTCTCAATCTTGTGGCGGCTTTGTTTAGAATTATTAAACAGTTAATGAGCTCCGAAGCGCCAGGAGGCTGTTTATAACAATAACAACAGTTGATTGGCAAGTTTTCATGCTTGTAAACTGTTTAATAAATGTAACCAAAGCCGTCAAAGATTGAGGAAAGATGTACACGTTCGTAAGTGCTTGTGTAACTGCTTCGTGAATCTGGCTCCAAGAGGATCATACTTCCTGAGGGAGTAGAAGCTGTTGTGAAGGAAGCCAAGTCTGCCAGGTTATATCTGCTGGAGAGCCTGGAGTCTGTCACATTGATAAGTTTGCTCCGTACATGATGTGTAATACTATATCTGTGTGTAATCATGTACACTAAAGTTGACAATCAAACAGGGTGTGGCAGGAGAAACATATACTCAAGAAATCAGGTAGAAATTATTAATTTTTCTTGAGTGCCCCCTATTTGCTTCTCCGAGGCCATGGGTCCCCACACCAGCACCACAGGTGATACGCTATATATATATATATATATATATATATATATATATATATATATATATATATATATATATATATATATATATATTATATATATATATATATGCCATTACGTAGCACTGAGAAGGAGGAAGAACGTAAAATAATATTTAATGCTAAATTTAATTTTGTTCACATCTCCCCTTCCCCCATGGCGACCCCGGAGCCCACCCTTCGCACCGACATACCCATTTTAAAGTCTCCCGAAGCACACATTTCTCTCTCTCTCTCTCTCTCTCTCTCTCTCTCTCTTTACACCTAATTATCTCAATCGACGCGTTACTTACCAGTCTCTTATTATAATCTTGCTTTATGAAAAGGTCGCTACGTCAAGGATAACAATTCTTAGAATGTCTCTCTCCATCACCTCCGCCAGCGTCCGCCACAAGATTAAAATGCATTAGGGTGTCATTAATGCGATTTCCGTTTTCTTTCATGTCTTCAGTAAATCTGTGTGCAGTCGTCTGCACAACCCCAAGTATTTATTATTATTATTATTATTATTATTATTATTATTATTATTATATATATCCATTACCAATGCTACTAATATATACTATTGTTTAAATAGCTAACATTCCTAGACACAAGTGTTTTGGCGCA
Organism: Procambarus virginalis; assembly: GCA_020271785.1. Taxonomy (NCBI): domain Eukaryota; kingdom Metazoa; phylum Arthropoda; class Malacostraca; order Decapoda; family Cambaridae; genus Procambarus; species Procambarus virginalis. The sequence continues at coordinate 6,756,271 of WNGS01163947.1, forward strand.
TCATTGAACCTAGACTCAGGTATTTACTAGTTCACAGAACCTTAATTACAGGTGTTTAGAACCTTAGGAAGCCTAAGCTTAAGGGGGGCCAGGAAAACATGTATTTGCAAGGGAAATAAACATATGTATTTATGTTGTTAGGAAAATTAAATATTTAGTGTCCGTCAGGGAAACTGTCATTGGGTATTTTGGGGTGTCAGTAAAATTAGATCTAAATATTTAGGGTGATACCACCAGGGTGAGAGTACTAGGGGTGACACCATAAGGGTGACAACACCACCAACAACCCCTAGCGTACAGGGCCATTAGACCAGTCAATCATTACACCATCAATTCTTACACAGGCATGACCTAACCTAACCTAACCTAACCTAACCTAACCTAACCTCCTTCACATACCCCTTTCAGCAACATTTCTCCTTCAACTGTAATAATGTTCAAGAGCCTCTCAAGGCCACGTACTGAGACACTGTGTACGTGTGACGGCTGTCAAGTACAGATTAGACATATGTACTTAGATTATGTCTAATCTGCCAAGTACAGATTAGACATATGTACTTAGATTATGTCTAATCTGCCAAGTACAGATTAGACATATGTACTTAAATTATGTCTAATCTGCCAAGTACAGATTAGACATAACAATCGAACAAACGGTTAACAAATATCTAATTGACACTAAAAAATGTTCAACTTGAAATCTAACTAATTATAACCAAATAATGAATATGATTACAATACCACTGAAGGTGAAGAGAAGACCCAATGCATGTGTCATTGTAATATTAAACCAAACACTTTCGGATGACACCTTGAACCTTGATCAAGTTGGTGTAAAGTGTTCTGAACTTAGTTTACACCCAATTTGATGAAGGATGTGGTGGTGGGGGGGGTTCATTTGGAAATTTTGGATTAATAATATACTTACACATGCATTGGAGGTTCTCTCTCTGCACTTTGATTCAAGCAGTACGGAATCAAAGTAATTGTAGTAAGTAAGTTTTTCAACAATATCAATAATAACAATGCGCAGCCCGTCCTCCAAACTAAGAGCCAATGGTGATTCCATGCGCCCGCCAAACCCCCTGTTTATGAATGAAAACAGTTTACACGCTACTCACAACTGATGAAATATGTACTTTTCTCGAACAGTGCTTCGTTCACATCCTCTGCTCGAAACGTACCTCTCTCAGTGCTTCATTAACGTACCGCAAATACCAGCCCGTCCTCCAAAGAAAAAACCAAAAGTTCATTCCATCCACCCGCCAACCCCCCAGCTGGTTATGAGTGATAAACGGTTTACACACGACTCACAAGTGATGACGTTCGAACACTTCCGGAACAAGTGCTTCACTGACGAATTTTGTTCGAACCACAACGCTGTAAATGCTTCACCCACGTACTACAAACACAAATAATCACCAACAGAACCTAAACACCTAACCTAACCTAACCTATGCCTATATATGCACAATATGCTAATATATTATAATATTAATTTATATTTGAGAACAATCCGTTTTTGAATGAACAGCATTGTCAAAATTTACGAATGCGTCTGTGGGGTCGACCGCTGGGTGTAATGGACTTGAGTCGAGGACGGGTTGCAAACTGATAAAATCAGTTGAAGCCGTAAGGAGGATTCGAATATTCACCCTGGGTACTCCCATGCAAATAATAATAATAATAATAATAATAATAATAATAATAATAATAATAATGATGGTGAAGGTGAATGAAAGATCCAATTTATGCAGGCGATGAGTCACAATAACGTGGCTAAAGTATGTTGACCAGACCACACACTAGAAGGTGAAGGGACGACGACGTTTCGGTCTGTCCTGGACCATTCTCACAATCGACTTGAGAATGGTCCAGGACGAACCGAAACGTCGTCGTCCCTTCACCTTCTAGTGTGTGGTCTGGTCAACAGATTCAATTTATGTTTTAGTGAATTAACCAAATTTTCGGAGGTCACGCATTTATCCTTTCCTAAGGTACACAATGTGTCAATTTTCACCTGGTCACTCCCCTGCACCGCCAGCAGATGGCCGTCACCTGCAGTAGGCACCCATCACCTGATCTCGATCAACAACACCGGAAACTGACTATTCTAGACATCAACGCCTCCTCACAATAGCCACTCAACTCACTCACTAATTTTCTATTTGAACACTGTAATCTGATGGCCAGGCGTGGAGCTGTCGCATTTGTTCGCTAATAGTTGTGATTCCTGTCGTGTGGTGCTGTAGTGAGCATTTTTTTTACATTTAGCTACTCGGAACAAAGTGTCCATGTAGCACGGGCTATGGTGAGCCCGTAAACAGAGCATTGTGACAATGGGGGTGCTTAAATACAGTAGGTGCGTGTTGTTGTGGTGCGGTGCTGTAGTGGGTCTGGAGATTAGGCCTATTTTGTTGTTGTTTGGTTGTAATCGTTAAGTTTTGTGAATTGATCATTGAGGTTCTTGTTCTAGGGTGAAGAGCAGACTAAGAAGAGTTAAGTGGCAAGCAGAGATGGAGGAGAAGGAAGCAGATGTTTAAGATGTTAATTTATATTCGTCTCAAGATGCAAGGCTTCTATATATATCTGAAGTTGCAAGACATATATATATATATAATATATATATATATATATATATATATATATATATATATATATATATATATATGAGTATATTTTGGTAGCAGTCTTTCTTGTAAACATGTGTTGTTGACTATGACCGAAAGGGTAAAATTAGTGATTCTAACACGAACCTTCTCAATATTTCTCATCTTTTTCTTCACTGTCGAGGGGAAGTTGAAAAATTAACTCTCCAAAGTTCATTTTCACAATTAACTTCCTTTGCAATCCTCTATAAACCTTTTGCAATCCCAAGGACGCTTGCCTCCTATACACATCTGACGAACACGTGGCTTTATACACATCTGGCGCACACCAGGTATTAATATACATCTGAAAAATGCATAATGTTACATAGAGATACATCGTTTCTAACGTGTGTGTGTAATTTTAAAACAAAATTCTCACGTAGAGTTAAGAGAACTTGTTTTGACTGCGTACGCAGTGCGTAAGTACGCAATCACGTAAGGGACAGCAGACTTAGAAGAGGTGCCGGAATTGCTATCGCAGAGACAAAACAATTTCCTATAAGAGTAGAGAGATTGCCAAAGATGGAATTTCACCATCAGTAAGAAGAGCTTATAGCCAACAGCAGTGAACAAAGCCATTGTGAAGGGCCCAACAGGAACAACGATGATGAACAAGAGCCCTAAGTCCAACAGGAGCTAGGCAGGAGTAACAGGAGCTAAGGGGACAGGCGCAACAGAAACACAGGTCCAGCAGCAGCATCAGCAGCATCAGCAGGAGTGGGACGATGACTACAGCAGAAGCAGCAGCAAGTACAGCATCTACAGTAACATCATCAGTAGTAGAAGCAGCATTGCTGTTAGGTCAGCTGTAGCAGAGGCTGGGTTGACAGCAGCAGCAGCAGCAGCGGCAACAGGAACGTCGGTGATGTCGTCAAGAGCACTTGAAGATCTGTCGGAAACAACACCAACAGAAATCAGCACGCTTGAAAGCAACAGAAGCAACAGGAAACGAGTCGATACCAACAACAGGGGGAGGAAGCTAAACACCAATAGAAATATTGATACTAACAGGAACACCAACGGGAGTTGGCCATAAATGTTATTAAACATAACTAGACAACAGTATTAAACAGAACTGGACAACGGTAATAAGAACTGGACAACGGCATCAACGGTATTAAACGCAATGCACAAAGTATTCAAAGCATCAACAGACAGTTTTGTCCAAATTAGGCCTAAGTCCAAGCCGAAGGCATCGCATCACAGACAAAAAGGATTTGAGGCATCTGATCAACCTATTTTTAAATGCATATATGACTTTTTTATTAAGGCATACGTTCAACCTATTTTTAAATTTATATATACAATTTATTCCTTTATTGAGACACATGTTTAATTGATTTTTAAAATGCATATATATGATTTATTTCTTTATAGAGGCATATGTTCAACCTATTTTTAAATATATATACAATTTATTCCTTTCTTGCGGCTTATAACATATTTTTTAAATATATAAATTAGTTATTTCTTTATGCATCTTCAAGTAACCTATTTCTTGTGTGATTCAAGATAGAATGTCAAGCTAAATTGGACTCCAATTATCTGGTTTAAGATTTAATAATTCTTGCTGAGTGGATTGGTCGATATCATAATTATTTAAGCAATTTCTGAATCATGACTTGTATGATTATCAATCATTTAAATACATTTCAATGTAACTCGTCTCTTAATCTTCGCCTTCCAAGACACATGTTTCCCCCCACGTGGTCGTATGTATATCATACATGTATTATGATATACACCGTTGTATGCCAATGCAAATATGTTGCACAGATGGAAATATGTTATTTAACTATATTTTTATTTAATCATATTTAACTCCTAAGATTAAGACTAACTCCTAAGAATATATTCATATTCTTATTTAACTCCTATGACTCCTAAGCCTCCATTATCATGTATAATGATGCTTAATGTCTCTTATTATATTCTTAAATAAACTGAAGATGTATATATATATCTTTTTCACTCATACGTTTCAGCATAAGATTTTGAATTTCCCCAAGAGGGGAAATTCATGTTTTTATATATACCTGAAGGACGATGGTAATTAGTGTGTGGAGAACTTAAGAGGTGGACAGCTTACGTCTCACTCTAACTACTGAGATAAGTTGCAAGATGTTGAGTCCTCAAAGTGACGAACTAGCAAACGGAACAGCGAAATCGTTGTAAGATCGACCTTTACCTCACAGTGATCTAGAATGTCATTTACCTAAGGGGCAAGTCGGATGCAACTTGTCTAAAGGGGGGTGGGGGGGCAAACTAATAAGACATACGCATTTGTTCACAAATATAAGGGGTTTAAAGTTTTATGAGGTATTTTTCACGTATCGAACATTTCTCACGTTCGAATATTTCAAACGACACACAACACCAGATCTGAGGTTAAAAGGTAAAGGTTCTCTAAATTTGAAATAGTTTCCAATAGTGTAGTTGTGGGTGAAAAAGTGTAAATTAATTTGTGGATAAAAGTGTCTTAGCATATTACCAAATTTTCCTTTTTAATGTAATTGGTACCTCCAAAAATTGGTATCCAAAAAATGGAAATTTGATATAATGTTAATGTGATTTTTTTTATAATGCTGACATAATATTCCCACAATCTCTTAAGATTGTGAGAACTTCCACAATAGATTAAAATTTAGTATATAAGAATTTCTTCAGAATTCTATAAACTAATTTCATAGGAAAATTACTTGAAACAAAAAATAAATCATGCAAGAGCTTAACTTTAATACCGAATCATTTATAGTTCCATTTAATAAAATTTGAATTGTATTTATTTTATATAGATAGCTTAGGAGAAAAACTAAGATAAGTAAAGCTAATTCTGTGGATGTAGGATTAAGATAAACTGAAGTAAAAAAATGACACCCGCAATAATGCAAATTATTGCATTTTCTTAATGCAGTAATACAAATTATTGCATCAAGAAAATATATGCTAGAATTTTCTTAAATTTCATTGAAGAAAAGGACCCATCTACTTAACAGTGATAACAGCAGGCATGTTATCATGCCTGCTGTTATCATCAAAAAATTATTAGTTATCAAAAAATTAGCATAATATTAAGCCCAAAGCTGCACCATTGCTAGCCCCCATCAATTTAATTCAAAAGTTTACCACCGAAAGGAAGCAAAATAAACAGAATCCGATATTGCAATCTCTTAAAACACCTAGTTGCTTCCTGTTGAAACAGGAATTAAAAAAAAATGAAAACAGGAGCTAAACAGGAAACCCAAATTTCACGATTATCCCCAAGGAAAAAGGTGAAAACTTTCTCCAAGTTCACAAGTTCCTTGTGGACAAGGAACCTCCAAACTCGCTTTAACTAGTGAATTAACTTAATATCTAACTTTATAGTAACTTAATATTTATTTAACTTAAAGAACCCGAATTTCTTGGGGGTCTTAATTTGTGTTTGCCTCTCGCGAAGCTAAATTTTAACAATACAATTTTCTTGGAGGGTTTAAAAATGACCTGGTAAATGTATGTGATATTATAATGTCTAGCCAGAATATCAGGCCCCAAGGAGCGCGCACACAAGTTTAAAATGGCGGCGGAGGAGACTGACTTGGTATGTGAATATTTGTATAGGCACAGACGAGTAAAATGGACATGAGTAGCAGCAGCAGTAGCAGGAGTAGCAGCAGCAGTAGCAGGAGTAGCAGCAGAAGCAGAAGCAGCAACAGCAGCAACAGCAACAGCAGAAGCAGCAGCAGCAACAGCAGGACCACCACCACCACCAGACATATCGTCGACATTACCAAGTTAAACGACAGACTCACCATCGTTGTATAACGAACAAAAACGCAATTCAAACACCTTACTAACAAGCAACTCTATTCGTACACTCAACGACCGTAATAACTGGTAGCGAAGGGAACTATCAGCAGAAAGCACCAAGCCATTACGACACTCTATAGCACTGGGAAGGGGGGTCAGGATAAGGATTCTGGGGGGGGGGGGTGGAAAGGAATGGTGCCCGAACCACTTGGTGGACGGTCGTCAGGGATTGAACGCCGACCTGCATGACGCGAGACCGTCGCTCTACCATCCACCCCCAAGTGATAGCTGTAAACCTCTGTACAGCTCATTGGTGTATATATATATATATATATATATATATATATATATATATATATATATATATATATATTATATATATATATATATACATATATAGAAATAGGAGTAAAAAATAAATTGAAAGTGCATTATAAAATATATAAACTATAATATATATAATCCATAGCACAATGTTGTCCCTCAGAGAACTGTACATGTACACATGTACACATGTTCACAGTGTACATGTACACATGTACACATGTACACAGCCAGGTGTAGGCATCTCTGGCTGTATTCCAGAGACTTACAGTTGTACAGAGGACTACAGAACTTACTACAATACTGTATTGTAAATTACAAAATGATGTTTATTTAAAATAAGTGTATTATAATTAAAAAAAAAACTCCGTAAAATAGAGCTTATCACTTGAAAAGTTGTAAGCTTCTACTAAATGAATCAGTAACACAGTAACAGGACAACGGAAGCCCTCGTTGACAGTAACAGGGACAACGGAAGGCACCTCGTCGACAGTAACGGGACAACAGGAGGACCTCGTCAACAGTAACGGGACAACGAGTGTGAGCAGGATAACGGAAGGCCCTCGTTACGACAGTAACAGGACAACGGG